>PVIC010036963.1:0-18320 GCA_004025085.1 Thryonomys swinderianus
CCCCCCCCTTTTTCTTTTGAGACAAGGTCTCACTTTGTAGTTCAGACTGGCCCTGAGCTCACTATGTAGCCCAGGCAAGCTTCGAACTCAGCAATCCTCCTGCCTCTGCCCCCGAAGTGCTGGGTTTATAGGCATGAGCCACCACTCCTGGCTAGGCCCTTTTTTAAAAAAACAAGATTATTTTATTGATTGCATCTCAACAGCCTTGGTAGAGAAAGTTTCCATATCTATAAAATTTGGATAATTAAGGTTTAAAGAAATTAGTAGCTTTTTCAAGGTTATAAAAATAAATGTTAGCTGGGCGTGATGGCTCACACCTGTTATCCCAGCACTCGGGAGGCAGAGGCAGGACTGGATTGTTGAGTTCAAGGTTTGCCTGGGCTACATAGTGAGATCAGGGACAGGCTGAACTACAAAGCAAGACTGTCTCAAAAAAAAAAAAAAGTGTTATTGCTAGGAATCAAACCCTGGAATCTTCTGACCTAAAGATCATCCTTTTTTGTGTTGTTGTGCCACATCCCAGATCAAATGCAAAGCTTTTGTTCTAGTCCAAACGTATTTTTGGAGTAGGTAACTCTTAAATTTAGTTTCTTGTATCTTCAGTGGATTTTAGAGTTTAAGGCTTGGCTTTACCAAGGAAATAGGGATATATATGTAGATGACTTTTGTAAACTGAAGACAGCCTGTCCAGACCCTCTGTACTGATCAAGAAATGAGATCTAGGGCTCCCTAAAAGCCAGGTTTTGGTGTTAGATGAAGAGGAGAGTGATATTCTAGAGTATAGCTTGCTCCAGAAGTAAGACCAGACTGGAAAGGAAAGCCTATATTGGGAGTGGGGTTGGAAAGTGTTAGATCTTGGGAGGAACAAATGAGGTCTCTTGGGTGTCTGGGGTTGGATGTTGAGGGAGGTCAAAGACTGACCTTGCTTGATGTTGGCATTGGGTCCTTTCTGATAGTAGCAGCTTCTTGTATTCATGTGGGCATTCCCTCTGCACTTTTTGCCTCAGTGGTGAGTTGCTAAGAGCCCATCGTGATACCTCAATGTGGTATAGTACCCTTTAGAAGTCAAATCAAGTGATTTCATGTTTACGTGAGAACCCTGTAGTGGAACCAGTTCAACAGGGGACTGGTTTGAATCTCTTTGACAGGTTGGGAAACCAAGGCACGAAGAGATGTTAACCAGTATAAGTTCGGATTATTCAGAACTAAAGATAAAAGCAACCTCCTTACTCCTACCTCTATATTCTTTCATCCAGTGTCTTTCTTTTTTTTTTTTGGTTTTTGGAGACAGGGTCTCGCTTTGCGGTTCAGGCTGGCCCTGAGCTCACTATGGTGCCCAGGCAAGCCGCCGCGAACCCAGCAATCCTCCTGTCTCTGCCTCCCGAGTGCTGGGATTACAGGCATGAGCCACCACGTCCGGCATTGTGGTATGCGGTGTTGATTGTTGGTGGACATGAGTCTCCACGCCCAGCATTATATGTGGTTACCGGGGATCGAACTCAGGTCCTTACACTCCCGAGGCAGGCGCCAGAACCACTGAGCTAACCCTCCAGCCCCCAGTGTCTTTCTTTTTATCAAAACATGGTATTACTCTGTTCCCAAGAGCAAATTATAATTAAAGTAACCGTGGTGGAAAGCTCATCAACCTGGAGTCTCGGAATAAAGTGCAGAGAAGCTAGTTAGAGAAGAGGTATTATGTAATGACCTACTTATGAGGCCTGCCATCTGCTTAGGAGTCACGCCTGCCTGGTTAGGGCTTCCTGATTGTGTTTTGCGAGGAGGAGGAGGAGGAGGAGGAGGAGGCAGAGGCTAGATTGTTAAGGAAGGTGTGTGTGTGCGCGCGCGTGCGTGCGTGCGTGCGTGTGTGTGTGTGTGTGTGTGTGTTGAGCAGATGTTCCCTAGGAGATACACAGCATGGAAGGTTAAATATTCTGTGGCATACACTGCAGTGTTAGGGATGAAGGTGATAGAGACAGGGATCAGGTGATGATGATGATGGTCAGAATATGGTGGAGATCCCCCATTTACCTAGAGAGAGAACTGAGACTTTTTTTTCCATTTGAAAGAGTAAAAATGTCTACCTTTTAAAAAGTGGGTGTTTTATACTACTTATTAAAAAAATCGATATTTTGCAAAGATACTACAATCTTGACTACAAGCTTGAAAACAATGGAAGTAAATTAGAACTGAATACAAACCAGTATACTCAGAGCACCAGATGAGTTGCCTCCGGAGGGACTCAGGGCCAGGAATGAAATGGAAAAATCCTACTGTGTCAGGAGGAAAGTGGCAGGTGAAGGAACCATGTCTTTGGCTGAAAGGGTCTTTGTACTATCAACCATGGGGCTGAGCCCAGGAGGATGTTGACCACTGCTTGTGCTGTTCATGCCGTCAGCACCGGGAGTGACTGTCAAGGAGATTCGGTAACTTTCTGAACACTCTGTAGGAGACCTTTAGCAGAAATTCTCTGACTTTTAGGTTTGGAAAATGTGCTGATGTCAGGAAACCAGAATAGATTGGAGCAGTAAAGAGTGATCATCCCAGAGGAAGGAATGTTTTGCCAATTCCTAACGCTACTGTTCAGCCATCAGAGAGCTGCTTGTAATTTATTTCCTTCTACTGTGGATTCCCAACCCTGAGGCAGAAAGCAGTATTGCTTTTAAAGAACTAGTCATTGAAATTCCTGTAGAGAATTTAAGAGGTCATAATGCATGTTTCATATGACTGCCACCAAAGTGTGGCAAAAACCCAGCTTCAAAGGTCATAGATTTTTGCTCTCTCTCTAATCCAGTGCCAAACTTTATTTTACAGATAAGGAAACTAAAGGCAAGAAAAGTATAGTAACTTGCTCAAGGTCATAACTTGTCATTTGTGGAACTTGGACTAGAACTAGGTCTCTTGACGCCAGGGCAGGTTCTGTCTGTTGCCCCTTGGTGTCAGTCACGTGGAAGTTTGAAGTATTGCCATGAGTTCTGGGCAGTGACGGCCACGTGCGGATCTGGTAGGTGTATGGCTCCGTAGTGTGGATAGGATGTGGGGAGCGTGGGTGAGGGGTGACATTAGATTCTCACTGTGTCTTACTTAGCAGGAGAGCCTTTCAGGGAAATTTTGAGGCATTAGGCCCCAGATTTATTTGCTTATTGTTTGCAAAGACTTTAGAACAGAAAAATTGATTTCTACGACTGAATATGCTTCTCCTCCCTGCGACCTCCATTTCTTGCTGGCCCCCTTTGTGAGGCATCCTTAGCTAAACACTCTTCTGCCTGAGTTTCATAGTATCCAAACTAGTTTGAACAGCAGACATCTGGCAAAGAGGTTTCTCCGTAGGATTTTGAATAGTCATTTAAAATGTGGATTATGATATTTCCCCCCCTAGTGGCAAGTCTTTTCAGGAGAATAGGAATTTGCAAAGTCATTAGCTTCCTTTCCTAGACAAAGAGCCCCAAGGTCAGACTTCCTCAGCACTTCTGCCCTCAAACCATTGGTGGGGTTTAATTTAGTGACACTTACACCTTCTGATTCTACTCTGAGTGTTCTTAGTATACTGTAATTTTTTAATTTTACTTTTTATGTCAAAGGCACTTGAAATATCTTCTGCTTTGGGGGCAGTGGTTCCTCAGCCCAGCAGGTTTGTATGTCTAGGAGGTGTTTTAAGAAACACAGATGCTAGGGCGTCACTCAGGCCTGCTGAATCAGACCTTTAGCAGTATTTAGCTCCTCTTTACCAAGTACTTTATTAGTGATGTAATACTATACTTTGTACACTGGCTACTTAATAAGTGGCTTAAGAATTTACCTAGAAACTGTTACAAAGATGAACAATTTTGTTTTCTTAAAACAATCTTCTTGGGCCGGAGGGTTAGCTCAGTGGTTCCGGCGTCTGCCTCGCAAGCGCAAGGTCCTACGTTCAATCCCTGGTAACCACACACAATGCTGGGCATGGAGACTCACGCCCACCAGCAATCAATACCACATACCATAGTGCCGGGTGTGGTGGCTCACGTCTGTAATCCCAGTACTCGGGAGGCAAAGGCCGGAGGATTGCTGAATTCGAAGCTTGCCTAGGCTACATAGTAAGCCCAGAGCCAGCCTGAACTACAAAGTGAGAATCTGTCTCAAAAAAACAAAAAAAAAGCCAATCTTCTTAAAAAATGTAGGGAACTATGTTCAATGTGATGTTATAAAGTGAGTTTTTTTCCTACAGTAATACAGGAGTGAATAGGGGAAAATATTCTCAATGTTCAAATACATGAAAAAAAGGGATTGGCCCACCTGCAGAGTGCCAAATGAGATCTAGGGTGCTGCAGAGAAGCAATTTAATTTATAGGCTTTAAAAAAAGGAAGTACATAAAAACATACATTTATGCTAAATGGGTTGAAAATGGACATGAAAAGAATATTTTCCTTGGGTTAAAAATAGATTGTTTTTATTTACTTTTAAACTTAGCATCATTTTAAAACTTAGTTATTAAAATATGCAGCCCTAAAATATGCATTTGGCTGTTCTTGAGCTAGAGATGACCATTCTTTTTTTTTTTTAATATGGCACTGGGGGATCATACCCAGGGCCTTAGGAGGCCTGACAAGAGCTCTGCCACTTAGCCCTGATTATTCATTTTTCTTATCAACTAAATATAGGAAAAACAAACACTGTACTTGAAAAATGTAATGTGTTGATATCTAGGACACTCACCGAATTCATATAACTTCTCCTTCTAGTTTGACAAATGGGGATGTGAGACCCATTGAGGAGAAAACTGAGTTGTTCCAAATGCATTAATCAAGAC
This sequence comes from Thryonomys swinderianus, assembly GCA_004025085.1. Lineage (NCBI taxonomy): Eukaryota > Metazoa > Chordata > Mammalia > Rodentia > Thryonomyidae > Thryonomys > Thryonomys swinderianus. Next base: position 4,788 of record PVIC010036963.1, read on the forward strand.
CTTGGTGGGGACATGGCAGGTACATACTTAGTTAGCTGGAATAAGAAGTGAAATGTGGGGAAGACAAGAGGGGAGTTCTTACAGAACCCAGGACCAGAGTGCTGCTGACTTGTGGGGGGTCCAACATCTGGAAGAAAAAGGCCATTAGGAGTCTCTCCCTCTCTCTCTCTCTCCCCCCCCTCCCTCTCTCCTCTCTCTCTCTCTCTCTCTCTCTCTCTCTCTCTCTCTCTCTCTCTCTCTCTCTCTCTCTCTTTCTCAGACCTCTGCTTCTTCTGCTCCTGCTTTGGTCTTTTCTTTCTTTTCACGTAGATAAGATAGTCTCTGTTCACCCTTTCATGTGGTCAGTATGATTTGATCTGCTGTACTTTTGTTGGCTTTTTTTGACAGAGGGTCTTGATATAGAGCCCAAATTGGCTTTGAATTTATGGTGATCCTCCTTCCTCAGCCTCCCATGGGCTGGGATTACAGGACTGCTCCACCATACCTGGCTGACCTACTATAGATTTTAATTGCTTGCATAAATTTATACCACATTCTATTTCCCTGGGAGAGAGAATCTGAGTGGGCAGATATTCGTCGTGATATTAATTAGTACAGGCATGACTGGTAGGCAGAGGGTTTGTCCACAGAAATGGGAATCATTGAGGGGGGGAGTCCACTCCCCTCCAAGTTTCTGCTCTGAGAATGCCTTCAGAAACTGCAGTATTCGGGGTGGGGGGGGGGGGGAATGAGAAGGATCTGAAACTAGTTAAAGGCACCGAGTAGGGGCAGACCTGAAAAAGAAAAAAATAATCAAGATTTTACAATTACTTGTTGATTAGAGAAAGTTTATAAAGATAGGATGTGAAACAGATTGTGGCTACATAGTCGTAGGGAACACAGGAAATGAGGCTGGGGAGGTAGGTATATATGGAAGGATTTGGGGGCTAAGCTTGGGATCCCTGTGAATATTACAAGTGCAAATAAATAACCTTCAAGTCAATTGAGAGAGTACCATGAGTGTGTGAGCTTCTGGGGACAGAGCTGTATGTAGTATTCAGCATGTAATGAGATGTCCAAATGCTTAGGGTTGAGATCATTCAGGGTGAATAGAGATGACTCAGGACCGAGCTCTGAGAACGCACTGACATTGCAGGATGAGGAGCTTTAAAGGAAATAAAAAAGCAGACAGAGATACAGGGGAAAGAGTGAGACTATTTGACTGAAGAATGTCACCCTTGGGCCGGAGATTTAGCTCAGTGGTTCTGGCGCTTGGCTTGGTGCTTGGCTCGCAAGCTCAAGGTCCCTGGTTTGATCCCTGGTAACCACATACAACAATACTGGGTGTGGTGACTCAAACCCACCAGCAGTCAGTACCACATACCACAGTGCTGGGTGTGGTGACTCCCATTTGTAATCCCAGCATTTGGGAGGCAGAGGCAGGAGGATTGCTGAGTTCAGGGTTTGATGAGCTCCAGGCCAGCCTGAACTACAAAGTGAGACCCTATCTCAAAAATAAATAAATAAATAAATTTTAAAGAATACCTGTTTGAAAGAGGAAAGGGGTGATAGCTAGTTAGCTAGTTGAAGGGCAAAGGAGTGATGAAATTCTTTTTTCCCTTCTTAAAGATCAGAGACCTTGAAGCATGTTAAATACTGACGGGAGAGAGGCGATGGCGAGGAGCTTTGGAGATGCAAGGGAGGGGAACTTTCTGGAGTGGAGTTCCTAATGGGGGTCGACAGGCTCTAGAGGCAGGATGAGAAATGGAAGCAAGGAGGGGCCTGATCCAAAGAACTTAGAGAGAAGAGGGAAAGTTGAGGTATACTGGGTGCGTTGGGGACTTTTTAAGATCCAAGGACTGTTGGCAGTTTAGGGTGGTAGAAGGGAAGGCATGGAAGCCCCTTTGGTGTTGAGACTTTAAAAATGATGTTTTTAATACTGACAATAATTTGAGATTCAAAAGTGGGTGGCTGAGCTGTGTGGATCAGTGGTACTGAGGAAAAGGCGCAGTATACGCAGGAACCGGATCTCATCGCGTTTCAACTCCAGTCTGAGCCAGGTTGTCAATGTGCTCAGACTCTCAGGTTTCCTTAGGATTGAGTCACTAATTGGAATGAAGCAGACTTTAACCACAGTCAGCATCTCTTAATATTCAACATCCCGAGAAAAGCCAAAATGCATCTTTCTGTTCTGGATGTCTCTGAAAACACTCTCCACACCTCCATCACACACTTTTACTAACGTAATCCTATTGGGATGTTTGCGTGATCTGATTTTCTAACTGTTAACCATTTTTCACTTCACTGAAAACCCCTGACTTGGAGCATTTAATTAACTGCTTGAAAGCTGAGGGGTGAGGTGGCTGTGTTCCCTTTCACAGCCTCTGGGGAGGGGTGGGGAAATGTAATAAGTCCCACCCCTCCTCCTCCCCAGCTCTGGGCTTCCTTCCAACTCAGACCTTGGATTTCTTAGGCTGCCTTCGTGAAGATGAAAGCGGAAGGGTGGAGAGATGAGGAGTTTAAGAATAAGAACTGCATCTTTACTCCCCAGTCTTCTCCAGCCTGTCCTGCTGCCCCCTTGTGAATGCTGTGGAAACAACGGTAGGGATAAGGACGGATCCTGGCATGACCTGTGGGTTCCGCTTTGGCATAGCATACCCTGCCTCTTGCTGTTAGCGCCAATATGAAAGGCAGAAGAGGGGTTAAGACCAGGAAGAAAGCTACATAACTTCAGCTTTGTGGCTGAAATCCCTCCTGCTGTCTGGTCTAGAAAACGATCTCCTAGAGGGTGGAGGAGGTGTGCTGAAAGCCAGTGCACCAGGAGTTTCTTGGCTTGTATCTTCTCTCAGCTCTCACTGTCCTGGAGGGATTCGGGAGGTGTTTAACCTAGAATGAGCACAGTAGGAGAAGCCTTAGCATACTATTTCTCCCTTGAATTGCACCAAGGGACTAGATCCTCCCCAGGATCTCAGTTCCTTGGAACTGCATGGTGGACCCCCTAATTACATCAGGCCGAAGGTCAGATGGCCAGCAATTAGACACTGAAGGTTCAGTGAATTCCTTGCCTTGCCATATTTCATTTTCTTCACAGTAAAATGGGGCCCGAGTCTCTGATAGGTGTTGGGTAACTTGATGAGAAGATCACAGGATAATGTGCTGGGCATCCTTTGTAAGTGTATTTTGTGAGTGTGCTCTAGGAAATGAGCCTGGTAGGCACAGGTCGAGGGCCCTGGGCACAACCCCAAGTTTTAGGTGAAAGACCAGGGTTTTACTGTGCATAGTGAACCCGCATACAAATGCATGCATACACATACACATGCGCACGTGTGCACACATACACACATGTGTGCACACATGCGCGTGTGCGTGTGCACACACACACACACCCCTGCAAGAAGGGTATGATAATATTTGCCTCATGGAGTCACCATGAGGAGACAGTTAGATAATGCGTGCATGAGGGCTTGGCACAGAGCTGGCTCTCAACAGTGCTATTTTTGGACTTCTTCTAAACAGATGTGCATGAAGTAGCTGGGAGTTGTGAAGGTCTGATGGGGAATGAGCCATGTGGCCCATGGAGTGTTATTTTGCATGTTCCTTTTCCCTTTAGATTTAGATTTTGTGTTAAACCAGAGCAGTTTTGCGGACTGTTATCTAGAGTGAAGATGCTTCTGTGATCACTGACTTGACCTTATAAAGACGAAGTCCTAGAGGCCACACAGAAATGTCACCAAGTGGGCCTAGGGCTTATACACTTGCCCTAAGTGTGGCTCATGGAGCTTATTGTTATAATTCACTTTCATTCACTTGCTCTTTGAATGCTTCTGGACATATTGTGTCCTTCATGAAAACTTGAGCATAATTGTTAACATAAATACTTTAGAATAATATTCTGTTAAAGACTAATACTCTTCTTTTGGTTGGAGAGGAAGTGTCAGTAATTGTCTGTGCTCTTTTTTTTTTCTATTTTAATCTTAGAAAGTCACTAGGGCTACAGGTTGGTCAAGAGGAGGCTGAGAAAGACTCCTCTTTGTAGGAGGTGTGGCCTGACAGCACCTGAGGATCTCCAGTCAGACTCTCAGTCTCACCTCTTCAACATATTGTTATTCGTCCTTTGTTCCTACATGGTGCTGCCAGCTGACTGGTCAGTTCACCTCATTGCCCTGACCACGACCGAGAGGCGGAAACATTTTCCAAGAAATTAGCCAGTAGGATCATGGCACAGAAACAAATGAATGGAAACCTTCATGATAAAATAACCCAGTTTTAAAATAAAGACGGGGTCAGTAGTAGTGTTGTGCACAGCCACGATTGGAGCCTTAGGCAATTAAAAATCAATACTGATCCTGTCTTTGTATAAAAATTTGAAATCTGGCTGGGCATGGTGGCTCACGCCTGTAATCCCAGCACTCGGGAGGCAGAGACAGGAGGATTGCTGAGTTCGAGGTTTGCCTGGGCTACATAGTGAGTTAAGGGCCAGCCTGAACTGCAAAGCGAGACCCTGTCTCAAAAAACAAAACAAAACAAAAAACCCCCAAAATTTGAAATCTGCATACCTCCTGAGGCAAGAGGATTGTCCTGAGTTTGAGGCCAATCTGGATTATATAGGGATTTTTAAGGCTGGCCCTAGCAACACCATTTCCAAATAAATAAATGAATTTTAAAAAATTAAAATGTATCTGTTGTGATTTTTTTGGCCTAATTTTGAGCAAAAATATTGCAGTAAAATATTTATCTTGAGTTCTCTGTTTTTATCACTGTGCTTAATTTTGTACATGGGACAAGTAACCGACTCATTTCCTGGAGGTTTTACTCTAAGGACAGAAGAAGTTTGCCCAGAGTAATTCAGCTTGTTTTGAGGTGCTAATGTGGTCCTGGTCCTTTTGGAGACTTATAAGCCTCCCTAGGATTGGAGAGTAGGTTTTTTTCCTAAGAAAACAAAGAACCAAAACAAAAAAAAAACAAAAGATAATATATGGTATTTATAGTAACTTTTGAAAATAGAGAAAAGAACAAGAATGAAAATAATATCTATAATGCCATCAGCTACAGATAAGTCAGTCTTAGAAATCTTCTTTTGTGTGTTTTATTTTGTTTGTTTTTGTTTCTGAGATAGGATCTTGCTTTGTAGTTCAGGTTGGCCTCAAACTCAGGATGATCCTCCTGTCTCAGCCTCCCAAGTGCTAGGATTATAGGCATGTGCCACATGCCCAGTTTTTTTTGTGTGCTTTAGTCATAACATTTTATTACAGTTTCTTCTAATCTGTTTGCTATACCTATGTATTTTTACATAGCTGTGTTCTTAATAAACATAACTTTGTATTGTTACATTATTAACATATTTTAAATGTTAAATATTTTATTGGCTGTAATTTTTTTTGGACAGACTTTAATTTTTATGACCAGATTTCTCTTCTTTTCTTTTCCCTTCCCTTCCCACCCCACCCCACCTCACCCCACCTGGGATTACAGGTTTGAGGCACCAAGCCCAAGCATTTGTAGTGTGTGGTACTAATTGCCGGTTGAAGTGAGCCACCACGCCCAGTATTGTTGTATGTGGTTACTCAGGATAAAACCAGGGACCTTGTGCTTGCTAGGCAGGTGCTGGCACCACTGAGCTAAATCTCTGGCCCATGACCAGATTTCTTATGGAACACTTAAATATTCCATATATTGTGTGTGCCTCAAATATTTTTGTACATATTTTTTGAATACTTCAAGTTCTTTCCTTCAGATAGATTCCTAGAAGTGGAATTTTGGAATCAAAAGATTCCAGAGAGATTTAGCTCAGTAGTTCTGGCGCCTGCCTAGCAAGCACAAAGTCCTGAGTTTGATCTAGTAACGACACACAATAATATCGGGCATGGTGACTCATGCCCACCAGCAATCAGTACCACACAACACAGTACTGGGCAATGGCTCACACCTGTAATCCCAGCACTCGGGAGGCAGAGGCAGGAGGATTGCTGAGTTCAAGGCTTGCCTGGGCTACATCGTGAACTCAAGGCCAGCCTGAACTACAAAGCGAGACCCTGTCTCAAAAAACAAAACAAAACAAAAACAAAAAATGAAACAAAACAAAAAAGTTCTATTGGTCTTTTTCTAACCACAGCTGCTTACCAGGCACCTGCCAGCTGCTGTTGCTACCTACTAGGAGTCCTGATTGCCCCACTCAGACTGCTTGCTGACGTGCGGCTCTCAGTTCCTTTTGCTCTTAGCTTGATTGACCTGTACCTTTAACAATGGCACTAGATGCTCTGGTAGAATTGTCTTCCTCTTCTTTCCAGGTCCTGTGGGATCCTCTGACCTTCAGGTCTACTCCTCTTCCTTGTTTGGCATAATTTTCTTCCAAACCTTTTGGCATTTTGGTTTCTTCTGGTATCTGTCCTGCTTCTGAGGGAGTGCATACTTTGCTAATCAGCTTCTTCAATTTTTTCCCTGTTCTGTTCTGTGCTGGCCTTGTAGCCTCTTTCTTTGTTGCTTTCTTGTGGCCCCCAGGACTAGTTATTGGGAACCAGTGTTTCTCCCAGGTGCTTGTGCTAGCTCTGTTGTGATTGGATTGATAACTACTTTTAAAATTTTTTAAATCAGTTTGCTTGAGTTTATGCGCATTTGGTTTCTAAGCTTTCACTGCTGGGTCTCTGCTCCAGGGAAGCTTAGCTTCTTTCTGTTTTGTTTAGAGTCTGGGTTAAGTCTAAACTCAGCTGTCCCGTGAGGACAGGAGCAGGGCTGAGAGCTTTACTGCACCACTAGCACTGCCATTAAGAGCCAGGAACCAATTCCACAGTATTTACTGCTTTGTTTCCCTTCCTGTTCACAGTCCTCATTTCCTTTGAAATCGCTAAGTTTGTTTCCTGCTAAGAGTGTCTGACCTCTCAGGGCTTCTGTGGAGCAGAGTGAGGAAGCTCCAGGCAGGAGCTGATACCTAGGAGTCTCTCTACTAAGACGACAGAGGGTCCTGCAAGGCCCTCTGCAGAGCCTGGGTGAGCAACATGCCTCGAGCACAGAATTTAGGGGTACCCCAAAACTCAGTAACAGAGAAAGAGTCTTTGTGTGCAGTATTTTAAAAATAAAAATTTATGGGCCGGAGGGTTAGCTCAGTGGTTCCGGCGTCTGCCTCACAAGCGCAAGGACCTGAGTTCAATCCCTGGTAACCACATATAACGCTGGGCGTGGAGATTCACGCCCACCAACAATCAACACCGCATACCACAATGCCGGACGTGGTGGCTCACGCCTGTAATCCCAGCACTCGGGGGGGGGGGCAGAGACAGGAGGATTGCTGAGTTCGCGGCAGCTTGCCTGGGCACCATAATGAGCTCAGGGCCAGCCTGAACTACAAAGTGAGACCCTGTCTCCAAAAAGCAAAAAAAAAAAAAAAAAAATTATGTAGAAAACCACAGTGAACAAAATATCAGTTTAAAGTAACGCCAGGGTAACTGCTGTGTGCTCCTAGTCCTTTTTGGATATTTAGCTTCTTACAGGTTTCCCCTCGTTGTCTGTGGTTTAGTTTTTATTTCATCTGATGTGACAGACTCCACCCTGTGCATTTCCTCCAGCTGGAGGGCAAAATCCTCTCCTCTGTGATTGCTTTTTGATAACCCTGGGAAAAAAACCATCCTCCCAGTATCTCCAGGGAATGAGTCCTCTGAATGGTAGGATGTTCGTTACTGTGTGTGTGTGTGTGTGTGTGTGTGTGTGTTTTAGACAGGGTCTCATTTTGTAGTTCAGGCTGGCCCTGAGCTCACTATGTAGCCCAGGCAAGCCTCGAACTCATCAATCCTCCTGCCTCTGCCTCCTGAGTACTGGGATTACAGGCATGAGCCACCACGCCCAGCATTGTGGAGTGTGGTACTGATTGCTGGTGGGTGTGAGTCACCACGCCCAACATCATATCATTGTATGTGGTTACCAGGATCGAACCAGGGACTTTGTGCTTGCTAGGTGGTGGAACCACTGAGCTAAATCTCTGGCCCACAAAATATATTTTTAATGAAAACATCATAATTGTAGGAAATTAGGGGTACACTGTGGCACAATATATGATGATCAAATCATGGTAATTAGTATAGCCATTACCCGAAACATTTGTCCTTTCTTTGTGTTGGGCACACTCAAGATCCTGGCTACTATTTTGAAATATGGGTGGTGGGGCTAACCCCCCACCCATGAGTTTAAAAAAAACGTTAACAATGTAGACTATGTACTCCTGTTCAATTTCCCAGAGATGTCCTTTCCAGATCTGTTTTCTAAAAACTTAATCTTTTTTTTTTTTTTTGAGACAGGGTCTTGCTTTGTAGTTCAGGCTGGCCATGAGCTCACTATGTAGTTCAGGCAAGCCTCGAACTCAGCAATCCTCCTGCCTCCTGAATGCTGGGATTACAGGCGTGAGCCACCATGCCCAGCACTGTGGTATGTGGTATTGGTTGCTGATGGGCGTGAGTCACTACGCCCAGCATTGTATGTGGTTACCGGACGAACTCAGGACCGTGCACTTGGGAGGCAGGCACCGGAACCACTGAGGTAATCCTCCGGCCCTAAAAACTTAATCTTTAAAATAAAATTTCTAACTCCTCAAGTGTGATTTTAAGGATATTTTAGTCCTATTTTGAATATTTTGTTACAGAAACCTATAATTGTTAAAATTATAACTCTGGATTGTATCAGAGTTAATATATTCTGGAAACATATTTTGGTAAGACATCTTAGGGTCATTGAGTACAAGTAACAAATTTAATTCAAATTAGATTAAGTAAAAAGAAAAAGTTTTTGATACACACAAGGGAACCTTTTAGAACCCAACAGCAGGAAGTGAAGCTAGACTTTGTGGGCTTTGGAAGGTTACCAAGTATAGTTCTCCTGTCTGCTTCTCTCCTTTTGGGGCCTCCAGCCACTGCAATATGCCCCCCATCTTTGTGTGGGTGGGTCTCCCCCGCTCAGTCTGCTGACCTGCATACCACTCTTCTCTATAAAACCCACAGACATACCCAGAGTGTGCTTTACCAATTCACTGGGCCCTCTTCATCCAGATGAGTTGACACATTCAAGAGCTGGGGGTTCAGCTCTGCGGCAGAGTGTCCACTTGGCACATGAGAGACCCTGGGTTTGATCCCTGGCATCAAAGGAGAAAATCATTGACACCCCAAATTAACCTCCTAAACACTAAAAATATGTTTGCCAAAGTATTTAGAGTTAAATTCACTGATATGGAAACTCGGCAGAAATGAGATGAGTTGATATTTGCATAGATGAATGATAAATATGTGTTAAAGTGAACATAGCAAAATGTAGACTGTAGGTGTTAGGAATATGAACGATGTTCACAGTATGATCTTTTTAACTTTACTGTGTGTCTGAAATTTTTTATGAGTAAAAGTAAAAATTTTTTACTTAGTCCTCCATTAAGGAATTTGGACTTTATCTGGCTTGGAGAACTAATGAGTACTTTTAAGAGGAGTTCATAGATTATACATTTTTGAACAGAAAAAGACCTGAGGCACAGAAACTTAGAACTGAGACAGGAGCTGCCGGGACCCATCGTGCTCAGGCACTGTGTTCACAGGGAGATTTTGGAGAGAAAGCTCTGCACAGTCACAGGAACAAACACCTGTGTCCTACACGTGATCTTCCTTCACAAGTAAGGCTTGGGCTGGAAATGAAAACCCTCCAGCTGAGAAGGAAAATCGAACAGCCCCACAGTTGATCCCATGTCATCCCTCAGGAGGATGACATGAGCTGAGAAAGGAACTTCCAGGATGAGTAGGAGGGGTGGGTTGTGGATTTGGAGGACCCCATGGCCAACGCTGGGTGAAATTTGCTTCAGAGACAGCATGAGTTGTGGCGAGCAGATTGTGAGTCGGTGTACAGACCTGGGTGAAGGACCAGCAGCTGGACGGTGGTGGATGAGGCTGAGATAGCTTGAGCTCAGAGGAAAGGCTTTGGAATAGAATTGGAATGCTCTGAAATTAGTAGTTGGGAGTTGTGAAAATGTCAGCCTGCTTTTTGAGATGAGAGCCCCTCTCATCTCAGAACTATAGGCAAGCTGGGGAAGAATAGGATGACCTGGAATAAATTATTTGTGTCTGGAGACCAGTTCTAATGAAGCCAAAGAGCTGAAGACTTTTACATAGTGTATCTTTGAGTCAATGCATTTCCTGCTGTTTCTGAAATGGATTCAAAGCTCAGCTGCTTAATCTGATCTTCGTACCGAAACAGTAAGTGCAAAACTAAGTAAGCTTTAAAGCATGAGGTTAAAACTTGAATTAATATCAGGGCAGAATTTCATCTTTCTGAATCCTGTTCTCCTCTGGGAAATGTGGATCAGTCATGGCAGGAACGACTGGAGCCACATGTGGGGGTGCAGTGGCATTGGGGCTGATACATCCGGGCACTGATGTGGCTTGCTCCGCTAGCCTTGGCCACTCTGTTGGCACACCGCTTACTGGACGAGGAAGATCACAGCCCAGCCAGTGCCCGTGGGATGAGCACAGCTCCTGCCTAAGCCCCTACTCCTTCACCTAAGGGATGATATGGGATTGAGTGTGGGGCTGTTCTGTTTTCCTTCTCAGCTGGAGTGTTTTCATTCCCAGCCCGTGTTACTTGTGAAGGAAGGGATGTGTAGGACACAGGTGTTTGTTCTTGTGTCCTCCCCAAAAGCTCCCTGTGAACACAGTGCTGGAGCATGACGGGTCCAGGCAGCTCCTGTCCACTGCACTGAGCTTTGCTGGGGTGGAGCGCACAGGGCTTTTCCCTGTGGGGTGGGCTACTACATCACCAGGCAAGTGCTCTCTTGATGTGTAGCTCTGCCACCCCTGTACTGGATTCCAACCTTTTGAAAGACTGTCACTGTGTGTAGTTTGTTGTTGTCTTTGTTGTGTTTCGCTATCTTATATAGCACTAGACAAACAAGTTATATAACAAAATATTTGGGTGTCTGCTCTAACAGGCACTGTGCTGCACAACAGATGCCACTGTGAATCAGTTATCACCCCATCGTTGTGCAGTGTACACGGGACAGGAAGACAGCATGAATCAGGAATTACAGGCATAAGTATTTACATTTATGATATGTCCTGAAGGTAAAATAAGGGATGCTGTGCATAAGAAGGGACTTAACCTGATTGAATGGAAGTGGGGCCCAGGACCAATCAAAGATAGCTTAGTAAGAGAAGTAACATTTAGCCTGAAATCTGAAGGATGGTTACTAGGAGCTGGCAGGCTGAGAATGGAGAAGGTAAAGAGAGAAGCACAGGCAGACCCACGGCAGGCTGAGCATAGGCAGCTCTCAGGATGCAGGAAGGCATCTGTGGCTGCAGTAGTGAGCAGTGGGAAGCTGTGGCGTATGAAGCAGCCTGGAGAGGTTGTATCCCCTGGGCCCTGCAGCCATAGGCAGCAAGGGAGTTTTTTTGTTTTTTTGAGACAGGGTCTTGCTTTGTAGTTCAAGCTGGCCCTGAGCTCACTATGTAGCCCAGGCAAGCCTCGAACTCAGCAGTCCTCCTGCCTCTGCCTCCATCCTTCTGCCTCTGCCTCCGGAGTGCTGGGTTTACAGGCATGAGCCACCACGCCTGACACTGTGGTATGTGGTACTGATTGCTGGTGGGAGTTAGTCACCACACCCAGCATTGTGTATGTGGTTACTGGGGGCTGAACCAGAGACCTTGCACTTGCTAGGCAGGCGCTGGAACCACTGAGCTAAATCTCTGGACCCCAACTTAATTTCTTAAACTCTTCCCTTTTATTCCAGGTAGGGAAGTGCTTTTCTGGAAAGAAAACAATTTGAGGGTCTTGAGGGGAGGGATCAGCTGCCAAAGCTGTAATGAGAATCCTCTCTGCTGGAGATGCTCCCGAATTGTCACAGTCCTAGAGAAGAAGAGCCACTTGTCAGCACTCCATGTTCAACCTGGGCTGTGGCCGAGGTTGGGTTCTCTTGAAGTTTCTGTCAACATTTGCCAGCCTCTGATTTTGTGCCCACGGCCCTACTGAGGAGAGGGAGTTGAATACCTCAAGTCATTCCCCCATCTGGGTGTTCTTCCTGCCTGGGGAAAGGACTGCTTTGACATGTTCTCCAGAAGGAGCTGGCACATGGTGGATTTTAATTTGAGGCAAGTGAGGAGAGATTGATGTTTAAAAAAAAACAACAAACCCCCAATGAAATCACTGTTGACACATGCTTCAGATTGACCTTTTCTGTGCTCCTTGCCGTCTGTCCTAGAGTTTTGAAAATTGTTCTTTCCAAAACTTTTAGCAAAGTTGTCTTGCGATGGTGTCTGTCAGCCTCTTGGTCATCGCTCTGGGGAAGTCACAAAGGTTGTCGATGGCACACTCGAGCCCTCACTGTAGGAGACTCTGTCACTATCAGGCCTCCCAAGGAGGCCTTCTGGCTTTTGTCAGTGTCTCAGTGTCCCAGTCCATCGGGTGGAGGTTGTAATACATCATTTACCTACTTCTCAGGGTCTCAAAAAAAGTAAAGCAGGTTGTCTAGTTCAGTCTTAGCCTGGAGATATATTTTCCTTGACCTGATTTTTAAAATTTAAAAATTCAGAGATTTCACCAAAAATTGAGCTTCTCTTAGAAATCAAATGACTTGGTGCCCATCCCTTGGCCCAAACTCCATGGCCAGCATGGCTGACCCTGAGGAGTGGCTCATGAATGGGCACCTACTTCTTTCTTGGCTGCAGCCCCACCCTTCCCCCGAGAGCTCCTCGGCAGTGGACGTGTCACCCGCCTCGCAGTATCTTTTGTGATGTCTGGAGCACTTTGCTCCTATGGATTCCTATCTGGTCCTATTAGACATTTGGTCTTCTGCCCTGATCTTAAGAAGATAACTCTACATTGAGACCTTTATAATGTTTCAAGCAGATGCAAAGAGTCTTCAGGGGAGGACAGGTAGCAAACACCTTTATTCTTCACTATCTCTTTTTTTTTTTTTTTTTGAGATAGGGTCTTGCTTTGTAATTCAGGCTGGTCCTGAGCTCACTATGTAGTCCAGGCAAGCCTCAAACTCAGCAATCCTCCTGCCTCTGCCTCTTGAGTGCTGGGATTACAGGCGTGAGCTACCACGCCCGGCACTGTGGTGTGTGGTACGATTACTGGTGGGGTTGAGTCATCATGGCTGTATTGTATGTGGTTACCAGGGATCTAACCAGGGACCTTGAGGTTGCTATGGAGGCGCTGGAACCACTGAGCTAAATCTCCAGCCCTTTTCACTGTCTCTTGGTCCTAGGTGCTTAGCCTGCCATTGAATCCTCACAAATCCTGTGAGAGATCTTGGCTACCCTTGACAGGCGAGAGGACAGTTTCAGGGAGATCGTAACACACCCAAATTGGGTTTTGAACCTTACCTGTTGGACTTTGAGGGCATGCTACACTGTCTGTGGGTAATATAAACACTAGTGGTATGGGCCCTTCTCCAGAGCCACCTGAATCCATTTTTACCTATGGTAGGCTTGTGTAAAAGAGATGTGTATGTGACTTATAGTGGCATGTAATCCTTTTGTGTTCATAAAATACTTTTACAGGCTGGGGATGTAGTTTAGTGATAGAGCAGTTGCCTAG
>PVIC010036964.1:0-18302 GCA_004025085.1 Thryonomys swinderianus
TTTTTTTTTTTTTTTAACCATATCCTCATTAGAACATAAGCTCTGAGATGGGGATTTGGTTCAGTGGCACTGCGCCTGCCTTGCACGTGTAGGTCATGAGTTTGATTCCTGGTACCACACAATAAATAATAAATAAATAAACAAACATAAGCTCTGTGTGGACAGGTACCTAACTTTCATCCTGTGTGCCGTGGGATCTCTGCTGTCTACAGTAGCTCTTGGCTGCTGGGAGGTGCCTCATAATGCTTGAGTAGATAAAGTGTGTGCAGAGGACGCCTTGCTCTGAGGTCCTGACACCCAGGCTACTGAGCAGGGAGCGCTGGTGGAGGCCTCCGTAGTGTCTCAGAACTTGGCTCTCTCGCTCTCAGCGTTGCACTTGCTGTTCCTTGCTCGTCTGCTTTGCTGTTCTTTCATTAAAAACATCAGTTGATCTTCTGTACTATGTTCCATACAGTGGAGGATCCAAGGAAGCATGAGATCGGGCTTCTTCCTTCAGAGAGCTGAGTGCCTAAGCGGGGAGGGAAGGTGGCTGTAAACGAATACAGAAGGGACAGCACTCCGTGGCTTGGTGCGGTGTAAGCGAAATGTCACCGGAAATCAGCCCTCAGGCTACAGTATCAGCGTTAAGATACTGAAAAAGTATCTTAAAGTTGGGTGGCCTGGGGTGTTCTAGTGACGAGGGAAGGGCTCATGGAAAAAGATTTGAGGTCCAAAGGGAGGCTGGTGTTTTATGTGAGTTGTTTTAAGGCAGTGTGTTGAGTTGTGATGCCATAAACACGGCAGCTGCCACACAGGCCAGGAGCGGCTGGTGCGTTGTCTTCTGTGAAAGGGCGTGGAGAGCGGGGTAGCCGCACACATCACAGGCTAATGTGTGTTATTAATATCAATTTAAGGATGTATAAAGTGAAACGATTTCCAGAATAAGGGGTTAAAGGGCTCTCTTTTCCATAGTAGGTCTGCTGGTGCTTCATTACTCCTATGAGAATGTGTGTGTGTGTGTGTGTGTGTGTATGCATGCACAGTTGCTCTAGGGAATGAACAGGGGTCCGGAGCTTCCTAAGCATACACTGTACACCTCACTTACACCCTGTCCTGCCCTTGTGAGCTACACTTGCAGGCTTGCTTTCCTTTTAAGGAAGAAACATGAATTTCCCTGTAATCTCAGGACACCTTAAATACTGACCCTGGTGCACACTCAGCAAATGTCCTTCGTACCACTACATTCCCACCCTTCCCGTTTCTTCAAGGTTAGTATTTCCTTACTAATTTCATTTTGTGCCCATTTTTTAAAAATGAAAGAATGTGTAGGGAAAAACACTGTAATATAACTAGCTTGAATATCTTTCTAGGGAGGAGTTTAATTTAAGGACACTAAAATCCCTAATTTGGGTTTATTGATTTGCTAAAATGAAGACCAGTATTATTCTATGCATTGTAAAGCATGGTTGTCTTACTTCATTTTGTGCTGACACAGCAGATTACCATAGGCTGGGTAATTAATAAGGAGCAGAAATCTATTGTTTGTGGCTGGAGTCTGGGGCATGAGGATCAAGGGGCCAGCGATGGGTTTGGTGTCTCCTGCCGCACTATGTCATGGTGGAAGGTCAGAGAACACTCCTTTGATGATGGTGTTAACCTGTCTATGAAGGTGAAGCCCTCTTGAGCCAGATCCCACCTAAAGTATCCCATCCCAGGACTGTTGTGAGGACAAGGCAGTCTCAACATGAGTTTTGGTGGAGACAGACTTGACTCTGACATTTGGTGGTGGCGCAGAGGGAAGCGGGGGGAGGACAGTTCCCTCCCAGCAGCGTGATTGTCCTCATGTCCTCTTTTGGGAGGGAGCACCGGCCTTGACCAGAGCGCCTGGATTCTAATGTCGCTTCTACCACTTGCACCAACTTTCCTTCTTGTGTCTCGAGATGGAACGAGTGGGTAATTATATTTCTTGCCTCTTGGGGTTATGGTGACAAGTAAATGACCTGCTGTACAGGAAGTGCCTAGAACACACCTATGTCTAGGGAGCCCCAGAGTTAGCATCCCCAAAACGCTGCAGTGGCTGGTCGGCCTGCTGAGAGTTTTCAGAGTTCTCCTTTCCCTGAGGATAACTTTCACTGGACCTTAGAGATGGCTTCCTGAGACTGTCAGGAGACGCTAGCTTGCTTAGCTGCTGAGTAGCTGGGGTATCTCCCATGTTTAGTTTTGTCCTCTCCTCTTCATGGTGGAAGGCACATCAGAGGAAAGCTGCCCATATCCTGGTGCTGAGGAAGCAGAGAGAAGGGAGGAGCTGGGGAGGGACATATGTCCTATCCAGTTTGTGCCCCCAGTCACCACGTCTTCCAAGCAGACTCCACCTCTAACACAGCTCAGCTATGGCTCCTGTGACCCATTCACTTCTGGACACAGAGGCTTTGAGTGGCCAGTCCAGTCTAAACCACAACCCTCTTCCCTGCCCTTTGTTTTTTGGTGATACCAGAGATTGAACCCAGTGCCTTTACACTGAGCTACATACCTAGGCCTTTTCAGTTTTTTTTTTTAAGTTTTGTAAGTGGGTTTTAACAAATTTTTAATGTAGTACCATTATTAAAGTATCAAAGAACACTTTTTTTTTTTTTTGAGACAGGGTCTCACTTTGTAGTTCAGGCTGGCTCTGAGCTCACTATGTAGTCCAGGCAAGCCTCTAACTCAGCAATCCTCCTGTCTCTGCCTCCCGAGTGCTGGGATTACAGGCGTGCGCCACCACACCCAGCTCAAAGAACACTTCTAACTTCTATGAAAAAATAAAACTTCATAACAAAATAGATAATAACAATAGTTTAAAGATGGTGAATGTTTTAGAGCTCTCAGTGGTAACTAATAGCCATAGGTTAGCCCTTCCTGCAATGATTAATACACCATATATCATAATCTTAAAAGAATGGCTGAAATGATACTCAGGGAACAAATGACAGAAAAGACTATTATTACCAAGAAGAAATTGGTAGATATTAGCACTAAACTTTCTTTCTATTGAACTAAGAGAAACTAGTAGTATAAATGAATTAAGTTAGCATATATGTTAACATATATTTGAAACAGTGGAATAAGTAATTTGGGGAATTATTTAAACTTCTCTTTACTGTGTATATCTATCTATCTATCTATCTATCTATCTATCTATCTATCTATCTATCTATCATTTTTTTTAAGACAGGATCTCGCTTTGTACTTCAGGCTGGCCCTGAGCCCACTATGTAGCCCAGGCAAGTAAAGAGAAGTTTATCTGTTCTCTCTCATTTTCTCATACAAGAGAAAGTACACAGTATTTAAGCTTGTGTCTCTGACTTATTTCACTTACCATTATATTCTCAAGTTGCATCCAATTACCTGTGAATTCCTCAAGTGTCTTTGTGGCGGGGTAGTAGTCCACTGTGTATGAATACCGGATTTTCTTATCCATTTATCTATTCTTGGACATATGTGGTACTTCCAAGATCTGTCTATTATGAATTGTGCTGCTGTAAGCATCGGTAGGCATGTATCCTTCTAATGTGATGTTTTTACCTTTTTTGGGAAAACACGTAGAAGGGGGATACCTGGGTCTTGGGATTCAAGTTGCCTACCTTGAGCTCAAACTTGCAATCTTCCTGCTTCAGCCTTGCAGAATGCTGCAATTACAGGCATGCACTGCTATGCCTAGCCTCCCATGCCCAGTTCTTATTGGAGTATCTTTCCACAATATGCTGAGGTTGCTGCCAAGAAGCAAACCCTACCCCCAGTTCTGAGAAGATTTTCATTAATGTCTTCCACATCTTACTCTTTCTTGCCTTTATCCTGTTGATATTCTAGGGCTGCTGTGACAACGTGCTATAAAACTGGGTGACTTAAAACAACAGCAATGTGTTATCATTCCAGTCTGGAGATTAAAAGTCTAAGATCAGGGTGGCTGTAAAGCCAGGCTCCCTCCAAGCTCTAGGGGAAGAGCCTTCTTTGCTGCCTTCAGCTTCTGGTGACCCAGGGATCTGCTGGCTTGTGTAACTGGTCTGTGTCTTCATGCAGCCTTCTTCTTGTGTCTCACAGGCCCCTGGCTCTGTTTCCTCTTCTAAGGAATTTGCCACCCTGGGTTAGTGCCCATTCTTATAACCTCACTTTAGCCTGGTTATACCTAGAAAGACTACTTCCAAATAAAGTATTTGCCATTCACAGGTTTTGGGCCCAAGACCTCACCATATATATATATATGTGTGTGTGTGTGTGTGTGCTCATATGTGTGTGTCTGTCTATCTATCTATCTATCTATCTATCTATCTATCTATCTATCTATCTATCTATCATTTTTTTTAAGACAGGATCTCGCTTTGTACTTCAGGCTGGCCCTGAGCCCACTATGTAGCCCAGGCAAGCCTGGAATTTAGCAACCCTCCTGCCTCTGCCTCCCAAGTGCTGGGATGATAGGTATGAGCCATCATACCTGGCACTGTGGTATGAGATATTGATTGCCAGTGGATGTGAGTCACCATGCCCAGTGTTGCTGTATATGGTTACTGGAATCAAACCAGGGACCTTGCACTTGCTAGGCAGGTGCTGGAACCACTGAGTTACATCTCCAGCCCTCATTATACCTTTTTGAAGAATACAGTTTCACACACTTTCACAGCAGATCACCCTGTTTTCTCTTTCCTTGCTTCTAGTAGGTATCATATAGCAATGAACCTGGAAGATACTCTTCCAGTATAAAATCAGTCCTCAGCATGGGGCTTTATGTCATATAAAATTCATTATGTACGAATATCTTTATAAATTCTGAAGTTAGGTCAATTTGAATTATTTAGCTCAATTTTGGATGTAGAAGCTTTAGAAAGCTTCCAGACTTTGACTACTAGGAGAGGATCTCAGAAGTATCTTGTACTCTCAGGAAGAGAATTGCTCACAGACATTTTGGTGGAGGTGTAGTCAATCTTGGTAAAACTATAGTCTTTTTTTTTTTTTTAAGACAGGGCCTTGTTTTGTAGTTCAGGCTAGCCCTGAGCTCACTATGTAGCCCAGGCAAGCTTCGAACTCAGCAATCCTTCTGTCTCTGCCTCCTGAGTACTGGGATTACAGGCGTGAGCCACCATGCCAGGCACTGTGGTATGTGGTATTGATTGCTGGTGGGCGTGAGTCTCCACGCCCAACATTGTATGTGGTTACTGGGGATCGAACTCAGGACCTTGCACTTGCGAGGCAGGCGCCAGAACCACTGAGCTAACCCTCCAGCCCTAAAACTATAGTCTTAATAAAGAATTGTACAGCCAAGCAAATCTTGCCATGGAATTAGTTCCTGGCTTTGAAAATGCAAGAGCTGAGCCAGGGATTTAGCTCAGTGGTTCCAGCATCTGTCTGGCAAACACAAGTTCCTGAGTTTGATCCCTGGTACCACATACAACAATAATGGGCATGGTGGCTCGTGCCTGTAATTGCAGCACTCGGGAGGCAGAGGGCAGAAGGATTGCCATGAGTTTGAGGTTTGCCTGGGCTACACATTTAGTTCAGGGCCAGTCTGAACTACAAAGCAAGGTCCTGTTTAAAAAAACAAACAAGAGTTCAAGGTAGTTAGGATTTATGAGGTGAATTTGACAGTAGTTGGTGGTGTTTGAGCATGTACCTTGTAGTGCTCCAAGTACAAATTTCCAGCACCTCAGGGTTTAACAGTGACTGAGCAGAGTGCTGAAAATCTTTGGGGAAGGAATCCCACTACAGATTCCCAGGAAGGATAACATCCCCGTTTCACAGAGTAGACACTAAGTTTCTAAGAGATGAAAATGTTCTTCCAGGTCTTACACATAGTAAGTAATGTTAGACAGCAACTGACTGCTCCCCAGTGTAGAGCCCTTCTTCATAATGAGCCTCCTGTTACCAGAACAGAAGGATAGCTTTTCATTGTTGTTGCAAATTCCTCTTCAGAAGGCTGAGGGTCCAAAATACCGCACCAAGCAATGAGTGAAGAGGTGTCAAGAATCTAGAAAGTAGGTCGAATATAGTCCTCTGTTCGGTAATATCGTTAGAACTATTCTGGAATATTCTTTTTTTAAAAATTGAATTTTTTATTGGTACATTTTATATACAGCTCACAGTCACACTCAACACTGGGGAATTTGTACCAGTATGTGACACAAGTTAATTCTCATTTTTACCTACATCCCTACCCATCCTCAATCTCCCATCCCTTGTATTCATGCTATTTTTTTTTCTTTCCAAATCATATTTATTCTTCCCCCTCATACGTTCCCCTACCACATTCCCTTGAATATTTCCTATTTCACAAAATCTATCATACACTCTAGAACTCATTTACATCTACAGGTTCTCATACCAGAGAAAAGATATGGTATTTACATATCTGTGATCTATTTATTTCATTTATTATTGTGCCCTCAAGGTATGTCCATTTGCACGTAAGTGAATGAAACTTGTCATTCTTTATGACAGAGTAGTAGTCCATTTTATAGAAAAACCACATCTTTTTTCAATCTCCAGTCAATGGGCATCTGGGTTGTTTCCAAGATTGGGCTATCACAAACGGAGCTGCTATAAACACAGGTGTATATATATCTTTACAATATGATTCTTTTAATTCCTTTGAGTATATTTCTAGCAGGGGAATAGCAGGGTCAAATGGGATGGCAAATCCTAGTTTTCTGAGGAATCTCCACAAGGATCTCCACAATGGTTGTATAAGTCTGCAATCCCACCAACAGTGGAGAAGGGTTCCTTTCTTCCCACAGCCTCGCCAGCATTTATTGCTTGTTGATTTTGCAATAGCAGCCATTCTTTGTGGAGTGAGATGAAATCTCAGTGTTGTTTTCATCTGCATCTCTGGAATGACCAGTGATGTTGAACATTTCTCCATATGCTTCTTGGCTGCTTTGACTTCTGCCTCCGAGAAGTGTCTGTTCATTTCAGATGCCCTGTTCTGGAATATTCTAATTTTCCATTCTTGTATAAGAGGTGGGGTACACTTCCTAGTCCGCTGAAATTAGGTATAGTGGTATGAAACTGGAGTGGATGTCACCTTTGTAGCTTCTTGACAGAAGTCCCAAGAGCCAGAGTGCTCAGCACCATGTCCCATTGCAGGGCTGTGTGGGGTCACAAGCGCAAGTTGAGACAGAACTTCCATCGGTCTTAACTCTAAGCAACCACTGTGAGCAAAGCCCCTGCCAGCTTTGTGTTCCTTTCCTGGGGGAAAGAAATCCTAAGATATTTGAAAATTATTTGTAACTGCTGCATATTTTAACTGATTGCGACCAATGAAGTAAACTTAGGAATAATAACATAAAAGGGAAATTCAATAAGGTTTCTCATAGAATTCATAGAATTATTGTGAAAGTAGCTTTTTTTTTTGTTTTTTTGAGACAGGGTTTCACTTTGTAGTCCAGGCTGGCTCTGAGCTCACTATGTAGCCCAGTCAAGCCTTGAACTCAGCAATCCTCCTGCCTCTGCCTCTGCCTCCCGAGTGCTGGGATTACAGGCATGAGCCACCAAGCCCAGCTGAAAGTAGCTTTTAAAAATGTTTCTTGTAGTAGTAGACTCTTAGTAGTCCCAGCTAACTTCATGAGATGGTAGTTTGATCATCTAGTTCTGTGACTTTACTTTTTTCCTCTATATTTAAAAACTTTTGATCTATCAAGAAATGTTTGTCCATTGTCCTTGTGCTATAGAATTTTTTTTTCTTGTCATGAAAAGGAGGAAAGGAAATTTTGTGGTTTGGAAACCAGAGACCTCAACAAATAGCAATACCTTTATCCAAAAGCAATACTGTGAGAACAGTAACACACTTTTACTCTAAGTAAATGTCGATTATAAGAAGAGTATGTGTAAAATGTAGATATTTATTACCATGGAATCTTCTTTCTGGCCTATTGTTTGCTAGCATATCCTGGTTTTAAATTATGCTCTGCCTTGAAGTCACTCTGCAGTCTTTTTAAATTTATGATGACTTGCTGTTACTCAGTCTCATTCTAAAGACAATAAACTCAGTTTTTAATGAACAAAGCCATGGTTTTAGAAACTGATATCTGTTTGAATTTGAGGAGGAAATTTTCCAAGATTTCCCTTCAAGTGTGACTAGGTGACAATGGAATTTGATGAGTTTACTAGATTTCAGAAATTTGGTAAGAGTTAAAAATAATTGACCATTGGCTATAAATTTATACTAACTAGTTTAATTTTAGATGCAGCATTACATTTCATTTGTTGTACTATTTTATTATACTGCTACTTAAATATTTTTTGTGATAGAAAATTCATTGTCATTTAAAGTGGGCATGAAAACTGGAAGTACAGTACTAAAAATTTCCAGGCTTGTATACTTTTAATGTATGGAAAATAATTTTGTAGTATTTTTGTCCTAAACATTTAATATGGGTCAATTCATTTTGGCTGTTTTAATAACATTGTTGAGACTATCAAGACTGGTAATGACGCTTAGAAATGCCTGGCCAGCAGTTGTTCCTTATTTCTTGGGAGATGGAACCTCTATTTCAATGTGGTATCTAATACATAAAAATAATATTTGAATAGTATTAAGTTTTCTAATTTCAGACTTGCAACAGCATTAGTTAGGCCAACAGGAGATGACTATAATTTCCAAAGGGCTTGGCCCTTGCCTATTTTATCAATAATTTATTTGTCAAGTATTTGAAAACGCTGAATTAAGAAATGAACCAGTCACAAGCCGTGACAGTGTGTGTTGGCTGTTTTGTGTGGCTGACCCTGAGTCTTTAGGAGACTTCATTTTCAGAGAGAGCAGGAATCCCTCATTTTGGTCTACAGGGAAGTTAATTTAGCAGGCTCAGTTAAAGAATTAATTCCCTGCCTGGTTTTCAAATTCTGTATCTAGGGCTATTGAACTTGAGTTGGTTTTTTCTTTTTTGAGACAGGGTCTCACTTTGTAGTTTAGTAGTTCAGGCTGGCCCTGAGCTCACTATGTAGCCCAGGCAAGCCTTGAACTCAGCAATCCTCCTGCCTCTGCCTCCTGAGTACTGGGATTACAGGTGTGAGCCACCACGCTCAGCATTGAGTGTTATTTTTTAATTCCAGTTTTAGTGCAATGAAGGAATTCAAATCAAATATTTATAGAATCTCAAAACTCTGTAGGAGGGCAGGAGATTTAGCTCAGTGCTTCCAGCACCTGCCTAGCAAGCACAAGGTCCTACTTGGATCCCCGGTAACCACATACAACAATACCGGGTGTGGTGATTCATGCCCACCAGCAATCAGTACCACATACCCTAATGTTGGACTTTGTGGCTCACGCCTGTCATCCCAGCATTCAGGAGGCAGAGGCAGGAGGATTGCTGAGTTCCAAGCTTGCCTGAGCTACATAGTGAGCTCAGGATCAGGTTGAACTACAGAGTAAGAGACAAAACAAAAAAACACTCTGTAGGGAATGCCACTTGAAAATCACTAATTATGCTTTTTGTAATATTATTTGATAGAGTGAGAGTATAGATTGTTTATATTTGTGTTAGAAAAACCCACAGGTGGAGACAAGGTGAAAATAGTTCATCTCATGTATAAAGGATTAGATTAGTATGAATACATTTCCATTTGAAAATATATTGTATAGCCAGGGGATGTGGTACATGGCTGTACTCTCAGCCCTCTGGAGGCTGAGGCAGCAGGATTGCTATGAATTTGAGGCCAGCCTGAACTACATAGTAAGACCCTGTCACAAAAATAAATAAATAAAGATTGTGTACTGGAAATTTCAAAAAAACCTCTTTTAAATCTCATTAGAGTCAATATTACAAGTAGTCGTCAATCCCAATCACTAATTATTTAACCTGTATGTAACTGAAGTAGAGCTACTTAACTATCCAGTGATTTCATGTCTGTGTTTCAGTGAGCTTGACATTTTCATGGAGCTTCTTGATTATTTTCATGGCGTTTAAAAAATCTGACCTGCAGTACAGAATTAGAAACTTTCTCTGTCCACTCCCACTGTGAGGTAGCAAAAGAGAATAAAAACTTTATTCCCCGGTTTTAAAACAAAACTAGTCTGCATTTTTCTCTCTCCATTGGAAAGAGCTGCTTGTCTCCTGTTTAAGGAAAATCAGATCCTATAGGATGGGAGCTCTGAAGATGCCCTATTTAGTTCTGTGCCTTTAGGTGCATAGTTTTGTAACGCCCCGTGAAGAGAAAGCTTCCAAAACCAAACACATTGTCTGGCGCAGTTAGAAAGCTGAGTATGTAAGGGAGCCTCGGGGCAAATGATCTCGACAGACAAATGCTCCTTTAATGTGCCTGGCTAATAGGAAGCTCCTGGTGCTTTAACCGCCATTAGAACTTTTCCTACCACATGCTGCTGATGAGATCTCGGGGCACTGGTTTCCCTGGGCCCCACAGCCTGTGGCCCGGCCCTGCTGCTCCCATGTGGAACCAGGCCTTCTGTGGACTTCTCCGGCAGGCAGCTGACTTCGTTGGAAATTCCACAAAGCTTTTGGAACCTGTGGTAGGAAAATTAAATCGAGGGCTGTAGATGTAGCTCAGTGGTAGAGCACCTGCTTAACCTGCTCAGAGGCCTTGGATTCTATCCCCGGAAACACAGAAAGGAGCATGATTAATAAATAAAGCGAGAGCATCATATCCATGTCACCTGATGAGTCTGATAGATAGGCATAGCATGGGAGTTTTCTTGGTTCCTTTTGGTGGAGCGGCCAGAATGAATGAACCCTGTTTTATTTTGTTTTTTAAATGTGGAATGACATAATTATTTTGTATCCAAAATTATAATACAGTAAGTAAAACCCGGGGTTAAAAGTCTAGTTCTTACTTGTACACCATTGCAGAGCAAATAATTTAATTACCTTAACCTTTAATTTCTTGCAAGGAGATTTCAAGATAGCGTCTACCTCACGGGGTTGTGGAGAATTCTGACAATTGTCCATTAAACTATATCAACACGGTAATCACGCTTAGTTGTTTTATTACTTTATTATTATTTTGCAATATAACGGAAATATTACTGGAAAGGAGAAAGGACCATAAACCAGTGGAGCTTCTAATCTCCCCGCTCTTCTGCGTCCCTGCAGAATGCGACCAGCTGAGGCAGGACGGCTACCGGAGCTCGCAGTACTACTCTCAGGGACCCACCTTTGCGGCTTACCCCGGCCCGCTCTGCGAGGACCGTCACGATGAGGACACGGACACTGACCGGAAGGTGAGGCTGCCGGTTCAGCAGGGGTTTGTACAAGACCCCAGAGCAAGAAGGGAGTGTGTGTGGGGAACTGGCGGAGGCAGCACGAAGCCTGTGTGTGTGTTAGTAGGGTTCCGTCCCAAGTTGACTTCTTGATTTTGGCATAAAGTACTGTGATTACGTGAGGCAAAAGGAGCACAAGGGACTCAATATTATCGTTGCAACTTCTCGTAAACATAAAATGACTCTAATAGAAAAGAAACTAAAGTCGGGATCCAAGAAATTCTGTGAGTTAATATAAATGCAATATATTTCGCGTTCTCTTTTGGCTAGGAGAAATGACATTCTCTGTGGTTTCGCCTTTCATGTGACCAAGAACCCAACTGTGTTGCAAAGAACTCCGCTCATTAGCTCTCATCAGTCATCATGAAACATGAGAGGCAGATGACTTAGGAAGAAAAGACTCGCTTAGCCTGCAGTTTGTGGGTTCAAGGGCACATAGCACCACATTACCTCATCCCTCGTGGGATCTCTGGACTGTGCCACCTGCCGGGATGGTAACAGAGGGATGAGGGTGAGCAGTCTCATTTCAAAACAGGAAGCAAGAGCGAGGCCATGTGGGGCCAGGTGCAATGCTATCCTGAGAGCTGAGAGGGGCCCACAAGAAATACCTTGGTCCCTTTCAAAGACAAGCACTCCCTGGCTCTACTGACACCTCCCCCAATCCCTCCATGCCCCTCCCCTCTCAGCCCCAGCCCCCTCTTGCTCCTCCTTCCATTATACCCTCCCCTTTCATCTTGCTGCACCTTTTGCCATGCCCTAAGTATTAAGGATCCCACCTCCAACATTACCAGGCTG
The DNA here is from genome assembly GCA_004025085.1 of Thryonomys swinderianus. Taxonomy (NCBI): domain Eukaryota; kingdom Metazoa; phylum Chordata; class Mammalia; order Rodentia; family Thryonomyidae; genus Thryonomys; species Thryonomys swinderianus. The sequence continues at coordinate 12,011 of PVIC010036964.1, forward strand.
AGGATCAAGCCTGCAACCCAGGGACCTCAGAGGAAATCATAGCCCAAGCATAGCGCCCTCTAGAGACCGCTGTGTGGATAGATCATAAGGGGTGATTTTACTTAACGCACTGCATTCTCTTGGTACGGTGAATTGCATGAGTGCTTTTACACATACTGTCCTTCATGTATGCCAAAGTAGTAAGAGAAGTTTACTTTTTCTCAGTGTAAAGTGCATATGAAAGAATGAAAATGTATGCAGATTTTTATTTGTATAGTTTTATTTTTCTTTTACCAGATAATGTGGACTAATAGTGAAGTTTTCTAAAGTAAGATTTAGGATTTGGGTTAGAAATAATTTTTAATTAATCGAAAAACTTTCAGTGGCCTTAGGTCGATACATAAAATCTCTTAACTAGAAAACACTATTTCAAAATTTATTTTTTGTTAAAATAGGTAACTTCTGAGAACAAAGATAATAGTTGATCAAAAAATGGGAAATTGTTACCTTAAGGTTCTTGATCTTCAAATGAATATCAGGCCCAGATTGCTTTTCTAGATTCATATTCTAAAATTAATATTATCTTAATTAAAAAGCATAATTGTGTACATGTATGTAGTACAATGTGATGTTTTGATATTATATAATATAAATAATTAAATCAAGTGAATTAATGTAACTACTTCCCTATCGTTTTTTTAATCATAAGGCATTTTAAATTTACTCTTTCAGTTATTTTGAAATGTACGATACAGGCTGGCATATAGCCCAGTGGTAGAGTGCTTCCCTAGCATGTGCAAGGCCTGGATTCCATCCCTAGGACTGAAAAAAAGAAATATACAGTACATTTTTATGGATTATAGTCACACTGCTACATAGAAGATCTTCTGTGTATCTGAAACCTTATACCCTTTGGCCGACAACTCCCCCATTCCTTCTTTCCCAACCCAAATTTTTTATCACAGAACATTTTTCCAGTTTCTTTTAAGATACTTTCACATATTAGTCCATTTGCTAAAATGTGTAAAAATAGTCCTTACTAAAATGGGACAAAGAGGCACCTCAAAATTGATCTGATCTATAATTTTAAGAACTCTTTTCTTGTTACCATGAGTAAGGAAAACCAGAAGATATGTTGTGTAGTGAGATTTTTGTTTATCCAGCTATGTTTGTCACTGGCTTAACGCTGTGTCTCAGACATTTGTGGGGTGCCAAGTGATTGGGTATGGCATGATAGCACAAGTTGTGAGGGTCTAAGACTGTAGATTTCCAGGGTAGCAAATGGGCATTATCATGGTGATAGCATCGATCTTCTGAAAAATGCAAAGTCTCTATCTTAGTTCTTTGTTACTGAGACACAATACCTGACTTGAGCAAATTAAAAGAAGAAGCTTATTCTGGCTTACAGTTTGTAGAGGTTTCAGTCCACTTGTTTGAAGGCACGGAGGTATGACAGACCTGGCAGACAGAAACAGCTCATGGCAGGGTAGCAGGAAGCAGAGACGGGGTTGGGGGAGGAGAAGGAGGGACTTAGACCCACCCTTTCAGGCCCCGCCCCTGGGACCCACCCCCTTCCAGCAGGCTTTATCTCTGATCACCACATTTATCCGCTGTTGCGCATCACACCCCTAAAATTTAGTCACCTCCCCCAAAGCCACACCAGAGAGCCCCTGAGGCTTTGGAGGGACATCGAGATATAAACCATGATAGGCTTCAAATGACCACACCACCACTTCTCACTATGGTGCTACCTGTGAGGGAAGTGAAGCCTCTGTGGGCTCCTTGTTGCCTCTGTGTGGCACCGCTGTGGACCCTCCCCCTGGGCACCCACCTCCCATGTGTGGACCAAGCTTCCTGTGTTGTTCACAGGCAGTCAGTAGACGAGGGTCAGCAGCAAAGGCAATGTATGTGTTGTCCTCTGCATGCCAGGCTGTGCTGTGGCTGTCCCAACAAGCCACATCTCCACAGACAATGGTTTAGTGGCATAGGCATCGCCAGGAACCAAAGGAGGGACTGCAGCAGATTTCCTCGGCCCGCATGTTGCTTCCTGTGTTGAGGGGCGTGGGGGCATGGGAGCAGCCTCCCTGACATCTGGCTTCCCTGCAGGCCCTCCCAGTGCAGGCTCAGGCCCATGGTCTTCCCTCCAGCCCCCCCAGAGCAGAGCTGCCCACAGCCCGCAGCCTCGTTAGACCTCAGCTTCCTTTGCCACTCACTGTTTAGCCCTGTGGCTCCAATTTAAGAACTCACCTTAACCCTTGTGTTTGGTTGAAAGCACTTTGAAATCCTTGGCAGACATTGTTAGTGCTATGTAAGGGAAAGTTGTATTTTTTTCTTTTCTTAACTAGAGAGAACCAAATTGAAGTACCATCAAACATTGTATTTATTTTTTTATTTTTTGTTGTTGGGTTTTTTTTTGTTTTTTTTTTTAGACAGGGTCTCACTTTGTAGTTCAGGCTGGCCCTGAGCTCACTATGTAGCCCAGGCAAGCCTCGAACTCAGCAATCCTCCTGCCTCTGCCTCCCGAGTTCTGGGATGACAGGCGTGAGCCACCATACCCGGCACGGTGGTATGTGGTATTGATTGCTGGTGGGCGTGAGTCTCCACACCCAGCACTGTATGTAGTCACTGGGGATTGAACTCAGGACCTTGCGCTTGTGAGGCAGGCGCCGGAACCACTGAGCTAACCCTCCGACCCAAACATTTTAAATTATTAAGTCTGGATGTCATCTCAAGGCAGTAGGTGTGGAAATATTTGCTTCAGAATAAAGTAACTATCAACTTATGTTATTGATGTATAATATTAATTAGAGATTTTTATGATTAAATATCAGCTAATGAATTATGCCATTGTGTTGAACTTCCTTCCCTTCTTTCCTCCTTTCCATATTGGGTTCCATCCCTGAATTCCCATATTAACTTCGTGCATCTGGTACCCCTGTGCCCTTCCAGTATTGTACATCCAGTCTGGTGCTTTTATAACCGTGTTCAACTTTTTTGTTTATTCATCAGTCCTGATCTCATTCCAATGCTCTGTGCTGGGGAATATGCATTTTTCTTGTTAAGGATTTAGAGTTAATGAGGCCAAGTGCTGCTTTCAGTAACCAAGTTGAATTGGTACATGAGTGTTCTGGGCTTCCCTGCCACTCTCTGCAGGTCTCTCTGTGTTTTGTTTTGTTTTGTTTTGTTTTTTGCAGTACCAGGAATTGAACTTGGGCCCTTGAGCTTCCAACATGAGCATGCTACCACTTGAGCTAAATCTCCAGCTCTCTCTGCATTGTCTTAAGGTCCAAGGGAGAGACAAGGTCTTGCATATCCACATCATACTCAGTGCATGACTGGCTGCTTGGCTGGTCATCCATTCAGCCATCTCTTGCTAATTACTGCCAGGTCTGTTCTGCCCTGGGTGAGGACTCTGTCCTCATGTTTCTGGGCCTTAGACCCTCTTGCTGGTTCCACGCATCCCTCCAAGCTGCTCCCGCATCAGTGGTGGTTATCTGGGACCCAGACCTGGGCCTCGTCCCACCTCAGAGTCTCTCTGAAAGAGTTCCTGTGAGCACAGAATTAAGAATCCGCTTGTAAAAATAAGACTGAATTGAGCCTTCTGTGTGTCAGGACCGCTGTGGGTGCTGGGAATGCAGCGGTGAGGCAGAAGTCCTGCCCTCTGCAGCTTCAATTACACTGACAGGCACTGCATCGGGAGAAATAACTGCCTTGTGGAAGGTGCCACATTTGCTGCAGGGAGATAAATCAGAGCGGGTGGAGGCTGCAGTGTGAAATTAAACGAGTAGGCCTTTCTCAGTGAAAGGTGCTTGGCCTGAAGAGAGTAAGCTGCGGCATGCCGAGCTCTTGGGGGAGAACCTTCTCAGAAGAGGGGGCAGCAGCCTAGATGTCTGTGTGTTAGATACTGCAGAATGCGTAGATCAGTAAGACTTTGTACTTAAAGGAACTTACAGGTTTCAGGATATAAGAGTAAGAATGAAGTTTCGAGTATAATGTGCTGCAGTAGTGTTTGGGGTTCACGACTGAGTGAAAAAGAATTCTTTGGATATGCGCGGTGGCAACAGGCAAGAGATAACTGAGGATCTGGAACTCAAAGAGTGGCAATGTGAGTGGCAAGGAAGGGGTGCTGCTGGGGACAGGGCAATTCTGGAAGGTGGGGGGGCCGGTGTCCAGGGACCCTTCTGCCTCTCTCTGTGTTTCTATGGATGTACCACAGGCCCAGCAAGGCTTTAAGAAAGCGGACAGTGGAATAAGATTGCTCTTTTTCAACAGGTCATTCATTCACTCAGTAATACTTATTTGGTACCTCCGAGTTGCCAAAGGTCATTCTAGGTCCTTAGAATCCTAAGAGTGAAGGAGACAAAGTTCCTGTCATTAAAGGGATCACCATGGTGAACCAACAAGTACCATATCCCATAAGTTAATATGGGGCTGAGGGATGGAAACTAACAGGGAATGGAGGGGCAGGTGGGACTGACAAGAGGGCCTCAGTACCATAAATACAGTACCCGGTGCAGTTAAGTGTGGGAGCATGAGTAAAACTGTTCCCAAGGGCTCCTGAGTGTCCCGACTGCTCATGTAGGTTGTCTTCCTTGGGTACTACTGGAGCAGAACTCGGGGTGCGGAGTAAGAACACCACATGTCTGTGTACTGAGAAGTCCTGTCCGGGAAGAAGAGAGAGCAGGTGCTCCTCAGGTGCTGATCCAGAGAGGAGACCAAGAGAGAGCCAGGGTGAGGAGGGAAGCGATGGCGGAAGACACAGCCCCGGGCCAGCTTGTGAGGGTCCTAATTGGCCACGGTAAGGACTTTGGATTTATTGATTCTGAGAGGGATAGAGGTCACTGGAGGAGCTGAGCAGGAAGGTAACTTGATCTGATTTGCTATTTAATGTGACTGATGTGGCCACTCTGTGAAGATGAGACCTCAGGGAGCTGAAGATTGAAGCCGAGATGAGACAATAGGGTGCAGTGGTAATCCAAGCCAGAGAGAGCCCGGGTCCATTTCACAGGTGTGTCCTGCAGCACTTGCTAAGGTTGTTAGAAAAAGAAGAAACTCCACCTATATTTTCCCAGCTTGATCCCCTTAGAATCTCATCACGAAAGTCGTTTTTTTCTCCCTGAGAAATAAATGTTGCCCCCGCCTCCCCCACTGTCCTTGCCCACAGTCTGTCCCCAGCCCACCCTTGTATTCACTCCCGCCACGCACACTGAGCTCCACTGGCCCTTCTCTCCTGACACGTTCCTGGGAAAAGACCAGGTCCCGTCTGACACAGCTCTCCCTGGCCTGGAACAAGGCTCTCGGAAAGCACCGGGTGTTGTTCGCTGGTCGCTGTAGCAGGGAGTGACTCAGGCTCAGCCCCGCTCTACTGACTGCCGCGCTCCCCGCTCCCAAATGCTGATTCACCCTTCTCAGATCCCAAACGCTGCCCCCTCCGCTTCACTGTCAGATACAGTGCTCGGTGTTCACCACCCAGGGAAAACAGGCGTCAGCATGTCTTTCACAACCGAACTGATCCTACTGCTTGCACCTGTTCTTATCTGTGGGGCGTGAGTGGTCCTCATTCTTTCTGCCTGTGCACCCCAGTGTGCCAAATCAGGGGCCCGGATACGGTAGGCACACCGGATTTTTCCTGTGGAGTGAATAGTGCCAGCCTCCGAAGGACTTCATACTTACAATTTACCTCCTCCTTTTGAGACTGATCAGTTTCTCAACTGCATCATAATGATTATTGTAGAAATTGCCTGTGTTGTCTTTTGTCGTGAAGAAGCTTCCTTTGATCTGTCGTCCTTCTCTAGTTTCTGTTATATTTTTCAGTTCCTCTCTGAAAGCTGCCTAGACCTAGCATCTCTATTGCCATTCCTCACAATCTCTTTGAAAGCCTTCTGAATTTTTATCCCCGGCCTATTACAAAAACTACCTTGGTTAGGTCTGCCTGTCACCTCCGTGATGCCAAATCTAAAGCTTCTGGAACTTAACCCTCCAGCACCGTTTACCATCATTTCTTAATTTTTTGTTTTGAGGCTATTTCCTTTACTTGACACTCATGGTCTTCCTCCTCTTAACTAGCCATTGCTTCCCAGTCATTGTTTGGTTGTCCCTTTCTACCAGATATTAAAAGCCTGGGGTAACCCATGGTTCAGATTCTTCTGTCACAGATTCATCCCTTAGGTGATTTCACTGATTTTCCGAGTTGCTATCCCTTGTTCTGACTCATGCACTTATCCCCTTAGGATCCATCTGTATTTAAATGTCTTCCAGGTATGTCAAACTTGTGCACGTCTAAATATGTGATTTTTGTATTCCTCTTCCAAAA
>PVIC010036965.1:0-18318 GCA_004025085.1 Thryonomys swinderianus
AGCGGAAGCGAACTGGCTGATCAGGCAATGCCTAAATATAGACTTGTTTTTCAGCGGATATAGACTTGTTTTTCAGTGGTTCAGACCACTTGACCTACTTCCTCAGCGCCATCTTTTGGGCGCGGTTGCCCTTTGGCTCTCCACAGGTGAGATTTAACAATCTATCTGTAAGTTCTGTGCTTCCAAAATGTGTGTTGAGTTTTTCGTGTACACGTGGAGTATGAAGTGTTTTGTTGTTGTTGTTGTTGTTTTTTTTTTTTGAGACAGGGTCTTGCTTTGTAGTTCAGGCTGGCCCTGAGCTCACTATGTAGCCCAGGCAAGCCTCAAACTCAGCAATCCTCCTGTCTCTGCCTCCCGAGTGCTGGGATGACAGGTGTGAGCCACCATGCCTGGCACTGTGCTATGTGGTATTGATTGCTGGTGGGTGTGAGTCACCACGCCCAGCATTGTATGTGGTTACAGGTGATTGAACTCAGGACCTTGTGCTTACGAGGCAGGTGCTAGAACCACTGAGCTAAATCTCTGGCCTGGAGAATAAAGTTGTTTGTTTTTGTTTGTTTGTTTGTTTTTTGAGACAGGGTCTTGCTTTGTAGTTCAAGCTTGCCCTGAGCTCACTATGTAGCCCAGGCAAGCCTCAAACTCAGCAATCCTCCTGCCTCTGCCTCCTGAGTGCTGGGATGACAGGTGTGAGCCACCATGCCCAGCATTGTGGTGTGTGGTACTGATTGCTGGTGGGTGTGAGTCACCACACCCCGTTATGTTGTATGTGGTTACCGGGCATCGAACCAGGGACCTTGAGTCTGCTAGGCAGGCGCCGGAACCACTGAGCTAAATTTCCGGCCCGAAGTTTTAATTTGAAAACCAGATAGCTCTATGTTCTATAAAGTCACCACAGACACTGTATTAGTTAATGCTAAACTTTGGCTCCTAAGAGGACATATAGTAAGATTAGGCTCCTGAGCACCTCTTGTGATTGTGTCCTTGTTTATCAATAAATATTTCATCTTGTCTTCTGTGTGGTTTAGGTCAAAGGCATTTTATAAAATATACACACATATATGTATCGGTTCTTTAAAGTTGAACCAGTGCTTTTCTATTGCACATTACAGTCTTTTATAATTAGGAATAGTCAACAACACCCCAGGAGTACCAGTTGTCCATTTTAAACAATGAAAACATCAACCGGAAGTACAGAACTATGAGAAATATGTTACAAAATGAACATTGGTTTACAACTTGAGAGTTCAGACAAGAGACAGGCACCCTCTTGTTGAGCTTCAGCCAGGACTGTATATATTGGATGCACATATTTTTGGTCGCTCTGTGCTTGCCTGCAAATGACTGCAAAAATGTTGGGGTTAAAAATACGTTTTAGCAAGCAAATTCATGAAGGATGAGGGCTGACTGTCTGTCTGTCTCTTGTCTTTACTATGGGCAGTGAGTCAGTAAAGTATTGGCCTTGTGTAAATTACTGAGTTACATCTGCAAGTTGTTAAAGGCAGACATCAATATTCTCAGAGCCAGGCACATATATATCTAGAAGCTACGGGATAACAAACCATGGTCAAACAAGTGACAGCCCCAGAATACACCAACCTTAGGGGTTAGGGCTTTGAATTCTCATTTATCAGGTTTTGCAAGTGAGGAAATTCAGACATAGGGTGTGGAAGGACTGCAGGCTAAAATATGAGGGGTCAGGTAGGTCAAGAAACAGACCCTTGCTCTCTTTTCTCACATCAGCAAGGCTTTTCCACTACAAAGACTACATTTTATCAAGGACTCATTACTTGTAACTTCTATTCCTCCAAATCAGTATCACAACTGGGAAACCAAGACAAAAATGCTGACTCTGCAACTTGCAAGTGTGCGACTTGTACAATATAGCCTAAGCCTAGAATTAGTGTCATTCAAATGATTTTTTTGCATGGATTAAAATATCTGCAAGCATTACAAGCTAAACAATATAAACAAAAAAAAAAAACTACTTTGAAGGGGTAATTTCCCAAACTGTGCTAAAGACTGGAATTTCTTTGTGAATAGAGTATTCCAAATATAGTTTAAAAGTACTTAGGATAAGATGAATCACAGCGGTTGTCCCCATTGAGATGCAGAGGGTTGTTTTCTCCTACACCAAACTCACTGCTTTTCCTGCATACCATGGTTTTATGTTTGAAAAGTTTTTCTTCATCGAACACTGCAGTGTAAGGACAGTTGTTATAGTGGGGAGAAATTGATGAGCACTGGAACAGTGGCTTTTAAGTTTAGTGAAGATGGAGAATCTGTGTGTTACATGTCCCACTTCCCACTGCATCATCAACTGAGGTTCCTGGGTTTAGTTGCCCTGATTCAGTAAATTTAGAGACCACGGTCCAAGTCTGCATTATTAACAAACTCCCCATGTGATTCTAGTGTAAGCCACAGAGCATCACTAATTTTACTTTCCAGATTTCAATACTAGAGGCTGCTTCGTAGCCAAGAGGTTGGCAACTAACTGTCAATATTCAGAGGCGCTGCTGTGGTTTGCTTCAGAACACTGGTTCTTCTTCTCTTTCATTTTTCTTGCTCTGTCTAGCACAACTCTTCCAGCTGTTCTTCAGCTCTTTCCCACATCGATCACCCTCACCTGTTAAATGTGAAGCGCCACAGCGTTGCGACTGTGTTGCTTAAACAGCGTGCTTTTTTCTTTACACCCTTATCTCACTAAAAAATAGCAGTCAGCCTCGGGTAAATCAAGGTCTTAATGACTCAGTAGCTTTATTTACAATTCATATTATTAGAAATCTCTTTAGGGACAGATACCAGTAAGCCCAAATTACCACCCTATTTTTTAAACTTCATAGATTTTTCTGTCTGTTTCAGCCATCTCTTCTTATTCATTTTCCTGTGTCTCCTTAGCTCACAACTCTTGTTGTACTTAGTAAAAGGTAGTTTTCAAGAAAGCAAAATCATGACTCACATCCAGATATGAAAGGAAGTACTTAAAACATATTTTAGGACAATACCAATACATTATTAATGAGGAAATTGGTAAGCTGTTAAAACCAATTTAGAAGAGAATCTAAAAAACAGATGCATACATGGACACAGGAGGACTGTTGGCACGGGCTTGCCAAGGGAGTGGCGGCTGGTCTGTCTAGTGGAGCAGCGGGGTCAGGAGGCCCTCTACCAGGCAGTGGCCACTGGCTTAGGCTCAGGAATTACTGACTTGTGGGGAACTAATGCTTTTCAAAGAAAAAAAAAATCAACAAAACAGCAAGCGTACAAAAACTAAAAACCAAAACAATCCTACCAAGTTTGATTAAAGGATGATTAAATGTAAATGTGTTTTGGTAAAGATAGTAAATTCTCTAGGGAGATTTAAGGGTTTATCTCCTGCAGATCTGTTGCCTACTTTGTAAGAATAATAACAGCCTCAGGATGTGTATCTTTTCCGTTGGAGATGTGTTACCTTCCAGAGTCCAAATTTCCCCCTGACTACTGAGGGAGCAGATGCGCCAGTGCCCCTCTGTCAGCTCCAGGGCTCCCGTTGTTGGCTGGTTCTCTTGGGGCGCAAGGGCCGTGTGCAGGGTTGGCACGATTGTGGGCATGATTGTATCAGCCCACGGGAAGCTAGCCTGTGAGGAGCCCATGCTACTGAGATTCCCTGTTCATAAATAGGCTCTGGTCCAAAGCCCTGGTGTTTGTTAGGACAGGTAAAGCAATAGATAAATAGAAAGACAGAGACACAGTTGCAGAGAGGTGTAATCTGTGAGTGAGAGGGGCTAACTTGTTAATTACACATATAGCAACAGCTCATTCTCTCCACAGTTTCAGTTTTCACTTTGCAGTCCTATCAGTGACCCTGTACAGTTATAAAATAACTCCACGTCGCTGAAAGTCTCACAGCCACCATGGATCAGAACCTGGCAACCTGGGGCTGGGGGGGGGGCACATCTGGACACCACATTGCTTTTATCAATTGATTTGTTTGTTTCTTCATTGCCCCAACACGTGTCTTCTGCATGTTGTGCTACCAGAAGGAGAACCCATGACTAGCATGTCAGAAACTGCTGCTGTGGAGTATGGGTCTGTGATACCAGCACTCTGGGAGGCTGAGACCAGGGATGGAAGTTCATACCTACCCTGGACAACTTGGTGACTTAGCAAGACCATCTTGAAGCTAAAAAAGAATTAAGAAAAGGGCTGGGGATGTAGTTTAGTGTGAAGGCCCTGGGTACAGTTATAGTAACACACACACACACACACACACACACACACACACTGTGTGTCAGAAACTCTCATAGGAAGAGTAATAAAGTAAATCATGAAACCTTGTTTTACAAATTGCAATGAAGTCTGTGACTTCCGTGGTTATTTCTCAATAGGCAACTGCAATATCTCAGTGAACACACACCTCTCATTGGTGGCGTTCTCCACACACCCCCATTAATCCCACACAGTGAGGGCCCCCTGGCTGTGGGTTCCCTACCTCCATTGCTCAGAATCTGCTGTGATGATTTTAGGGCCCCTGCTTTGCCTTGGAAACCTAGATAGTCCAACAGATGTGGCATCTGTGTAACTTTGGAACATTCTTAATTAGAAAATAAAATCACTTACAAAAACTGTCATGGAATGGAAATACGTTCGAATTTCCAAAAGGAATGTTTATATGAGCTGCCCCTTTAATGGCTGCCTCTCATTGTGGTCTTGGGTTTATCACACCCTGAAAGACTTTCAGGGTCCCTTAACAGGGGATGCTAAGCTATGGTGATACTCCTCTCGGCGGAGGCAGGACTGGAAGGCACAGAGAGGAAGGCCGCAAGCTGGTGCCTTGTTTTGCTCTTTCGGCAGGTACTGCTGCACACTGGACAATACAAACAGTCCAGCCGGATCGAGGCTGACAGATTTGCCTCTTTAATAATAACCTTACACTTCCAACTGCCATGACTGAGTTGGTTGAAGTGAAAGAATTTCTGACCTTCACCATTGCCCAGTTCGCTAATGTATTTTCCAAATTTGGCAACCAAAGCTCAGATTTCATTTGACTTTTGTAAGGCACAGATCATGCCAGGTCTGCCATCACATTCCCTGATGGCTTCTGCCCTGTCCTGCTGGCTGCCCATTAGTTTATAGACCATGTCTGCTTTGAGAAAAACATCCCAGTGATAAAACTCTAGGACTGCGAAGGGAAACCTGGTAGAGCTTTCAGTGGCACCACCATTATGCTGCAGCACACTGATCTAGGTGAACGCAAAGCAAGGGGGAAACAGGAGTCTCAGCCGCCACACAGAGAAGGCAGTAAGGCTCCCCGTCTGTCCCTGTAGCCCAGCTCACCATCCCACTGCCCGGAGAAGTGGGGGAGTTAGCACTATCGACCTTGCTTTGCATGGCTGAGTCTTAGAAAGGTGTTAGTTGAAAAGAGTTGGAAAAACTCTACCAGCTCTTGCGGTTTTCTTCCAATTTGTACCTTTCCTCTGTACCACTGAAGAGCAGTGGTTTAACAGCGCACATGTAGGAGAGTTTTGACAATTTCCGATCTTTTTTTACTTATTAAGCCAGAGGACTTTTAATATGCTGTTCCTGTGTCTGCAGATACTATAGCAAACATAGTGCAAAAGGGAAGGCAGAGGGTGGGTCTGAGTACATGGATTTTAATTTATTTTCAGTAATGTTGATAATGAGAATGTTTATAGACATTCAGGTACCAGTAGTAAAGCGTTTTATTTTCATTATTAGTTGAGTCATTCTCTCAGATGTGTTCATTTCCAAAGAGTAACTTTCCCCTGCATGCCCAACCTATGCCAATAACATGGTACCAAAATGAGTATTTGAAAATTTTATTTAAAAAGAAACAGATGTATACCCACAATTAAATGTCGACTAAAGATATACCTATATCACACACACACACACACACAATCTATCTTTTCTCTGGTAACATGAATACTTCATAAGAATAAAAAAGTAATTGCTTACATTATGTAATACAAAATATTTCACCACTTTTAGCATGTACTTTTTCTCACTGAATTCTGGCTACATCAACAATCAACAGTGTTTTGCAATTCTAATAGGTAGCACTTTCTCCCTTGAAGAAAAATAAAATAATGATGCATCTTTGAAAAAAGATAATTTATCAGACTTGCTGAAATGAGATATATTACAAAAATATAATAATCAGAGTTTCTAATACTTTTCATCATAAATACTGTCTTGGTAAATAAAATGAGAAAGGGAAATGAAATCATGGCAAGTACATGGGGATAGTATACATTTCAGGGAAAAGGGTTTACTTCCCTAGAATTTAAAATTTTCAAGAATCCGTTTGCATTGAATCTACTCAGAGAGGCTAGATGACTAGAAACACTTGACTCAGATAAAAGGTGACTTTGATTTTCTTTATTTATTTTAACTTTGCAGACTAGTGATGGTCTCCTCTCTTTCTTCCCCCATTTCTGCATACAAGAAACTACATGGACCGTCATTCAGCACAATGGCTCCCACCTGACAAGGGTCAGAAGTGCTCGTCCAGAGAACCCGTATGCTGGGTTTTTCCAGTACCCGGCCAGCACGGAGCAACTCCAGGCCACAATTCACCGTGCGGAGCACTGCGAACAGGAGCTTGCTTACTACTGCAAGAAGTCACGGCTTGTAAATCAGCAAGGTGAGTAAACTGAGGCATCTGCCCTGCTGCTCACGGCGCTCAGGGTGCTCTCTCAGCTCCTGATGACGTTATTCTCACTGAGGTGCTGAGGGACTGTGTGCTTAGCAAACATGTCACAGTCTGGAAGCCACAGAGATGCTTTTGTCTGCAGAAAAGAACAAGGTCAATTTGCATTGAGCTTTGTTCAAAGCCTTGATTGCTGCAGACTCTCCTCTTGGCCTTAATGGGATAACTCTACAGTGAGGCTTCACTCTGATCCTCTCTGAATGTTCAGTGTTTATCCTTATAAGGGGCGACTGACACCTAAGCTTCATTTTATCATGAAAAAGAGCTAATGCAAATACGACTTCATTTCTGAAAGTGACGACTCTCTGTGGCTCTTTTTCATGAATTGTTGACAGTTCGCCTGTGGGTATAATTGAAAATTAGAAAAGGCTGCCACTGGAAACAGTTGATTCGGCAGCTCAAGATGGAATCAGAAAACCAGCTTTTTACTGTGGTACTGGGGACCCAAACCGGAGGCATTCCACTACTGAGTTGCATCCTCTTCTCTTGTTATTTTTATTTTGAGACGCAGTCTGCATCACTTTAAGCTAAACTTGAACCTGCAATTCCTCTACCTCAGTGTCCCAAGTAGTTAAAATCCCATGCGTGTGCCACTGCGCGGGCAAGAAAAAAACCTATCTTGATAATTTCTTCTATTCTTTTGAGAACAAGTCACCTAAATTGTGTTTTGGTGTTTATACTTTCCTCCCTGTAAAATCTCTCAAGAGATCAGGATGTTTCAGATCCCTCCTGTTCCACTTCAGAGTAGGTCCTGTCCTGTAAGGGTGATGTTATCCTCGGGCAAAGTATGTGACATTCTCACGGTGCTTCCCAGTGTGCCACCTCTGCATTGTTTCTAACCATAGAATATATAACCCAGAATGGTCATCTTTCTGAGGGAAGTCAACCTCCTGGAAGTACCCCTTCCATCACAGCAGTCCTCCATGTCACAAGCTCTTCTACCCTTTGTTGCTCAACACCGTCTCTCCCTGGAGCCAAGGACTGCATGCTCTGGTCCGACCCTGCTGATACACCCTTCATCCCTGTACCAGCACACTGTTTTGCAGAACCGGGGATCGAACTCATAACATTGAGCTTGCAAGGCAGGAAGCAGAGCCACTGAGCTAAATCCCTGGTCCCTATCTCGCTGATGTGTGTGTTCCTTGTGGAGTCATTAGAGGAGCTTTTAAGAAATCTGTACAGTGAAACTACTTCATTCATGACAGTCCTGGTTTTTATCCAGTTCTAGGACTGCAGTTCCACATAGAACAATAAGAATTATTTTAAGGATCTGTTTCATGTGAATATTATGTCATATGGATGCACTGCCCACAAAAGTCTTGAGCTTTTATTGTGGCATTTGAACCTTTCATTTCTGATTAAGCATCTTTGCTATTTATTCTACATCCACATTATACTGGATTATTTTCTTCCTTTTACCTGAGTTTCCTCCCACCCATTCTCCCATCTTTTTCAGAATCTTCTCATTCAGTCTTTTATCCTTCCAATCCCATCTTTCTTAGCCCATCTTAAATCTCATCCCTCACAAAAGCCAGCCCTGTCTGTGAGTGAGGATCAGACGGGGACAGTACAAAGACTCTAAGGTTTCGAGGTGGGGAGAGAATCAGGCTTCAGGTCATTTGTTGTTTAGACTGGAACTCAGATGAATCTCTGATTCCTCAAACGAATGAACCGTTCAGTGATTAATCTTGTCTTTGCCTTCTCTCCTCTGAAATGGTGGCGATCAAGTTGACATCGCAGGGCTGTGGTGACGGTTGGGTGGCATCACTCATACCGAGTGAGTAAGTGAGCTGCTCTCATTTTCAGCTGTCCAGAGCACTATGACCAGAGCTAACATAGCCAGATTAGTTGATTACTCTTTGCTGCTGAGTATTTACCTTATTTCTCTTGGCATGATCGACTGTGTTCACGCTTATTGTCATACATGCCAGGGGTTTCTTCTTCTTCTTCTTTTTTTTTTTTTGTTTTTGAGACAGGGTCTCGCTTTGTAGTTCAGGCTGGACTGAGCTCACTATGGTGCCCAGGCAAGCCGCTGTGAACTCAGCAATCCTCCTGTCTCTGCCTCCTGAGTGCTGGGATTATAGGCATGAGCCACCACATCTGGCATTGTGGTATGCAGTGTTGATTGTTGGTGGGCGTGGTTACCGGGGATCGAACTCAGGTCCTTGAGCTTGCGAGGCAGGTGCTGGAACCAGTGAGCTAACCCTCCGGCCCTGGGTTTCTTCTTTTTTAAAGCTGAACAACATTCCATTATATGTGTGTGTGTGTTATATAAAATTTTCTTTATCCATTTATCTGTCAGTAGACATTTAAGTTGGATGTGCATCTTGGCTATTGTGGCGAAGGTTGCAGTAGTTACGGGAATCTCTTTGAGATAAAGGCAGGCCTTGTGCTAAGTGAAGTCGGCTAATCATGTGAAGACAATACTTTATCATCTCGTTTATATGTGAAATCTAGGAAAGCTGAATGCATGGAAATGGAGAGTGGAAATGTGGCCCCTGTGGCTAGAGATGGGAGACTGTGAAGATGTTGGCCAAAGAGAGGAAATTGTAGTTACAGTTAATAACATTGTGTTGAAAAAACAGTGTAGAACCTGTTTGCCACACACACAGGCTTTGTCAAGTGATGGATATGATAATTGGCATGACCGTAGTAATAATCATTTCGCAATGGGTATGTAATCACAGCATCATACGGCACACCTTGAACATAGACAATTTAGTTTTCTGGTTTTTTTACCTAAGTAAAGCTGGAAAAGTGAAGGAAAGACAGTCATCGAAGTCACAGGTAAGCCAAAGGGTAAAAGAATCAGGAAACGGGATCCCTAGAGACGGGGCACAAGTACCACACAGAGTGAAGATGAACATGAAAGAATGCATGATTGATATTGTGAAATAGTAAATATTCAAAGGGTAATGGGGCTTAGGGGCAAATAATGAAGAAAGAAAACAATTGATGTTAAAAAAAGGAAACAATGCTATGTATATGGGGTAGGGGGAGGTAGAGTGGGGAGGGGAGGGGAGGGGGAAAATGAGAAGTTATGTCATATACTGGTCCAAATTTTCAATGTGGAGTGTAATTGTGAGGTGTATATATAATGTACCAATAAAATGTACCAAAAAAAAAAAAATGAATGGCACGTTGTGGTCGGTAGGACCGTGAACCTCCTGAGCTCTGTGAGCCAGGCTTAGGATCTGTTGAGAAAGACAGCGGTAAACTCCAAGGGACGCGGTGTGATGTTAAGTGTGGTACAGCGTTTTCCTCCGGTGCTGAGCCTCATACTCCTACAGGATGTGGGGTGCACGCTGAGATAAGACTGAAAGGGAGAGAACCATTTACATTCGGAGGCCACAGTAAGAAATGAAGACTGGAAGAACAGGAAGGTGGTATTCACTTTAGGGTTTCACTTCTCAATACATTCGCAGTTCTGAGTGCTAATGAGACCACATTGTAGATACGGTGGAATTCCATGAAAATACGTGTTCAGCTACTAAAGCCCTGTCCTCCATGCAGTGAAATGGTGACGACTGGCACACTGAGTTGGTGAGCGTTTTGAAAATGAAAAATGGAAGTTCTAACTGATCCCTACTGTCTTTTAATATTAATTTTAAATTTTCATTTCATGCAACTTTTGAGATTCATTCTTTATAAGTTCTTTGCATTATTTAGCATTCTTTGAAATGTGTTGGATGCAGCCAAGGTATGTGATCATTAAAATATTCAATGATTTCTACTTTCTAGGGAAGATGGGAAATTTAGATGAGAAAATATGATTTCATATTTAGGAATAATGATCTCTGTCTATGAACATAGTGTGATAAAAAAAACAAGGCTAAATGTTTATGCTTTGTTTTAAAAACTTGTTACAGTAAAAGACACATTGGCAGTAATCCCCTTTAAAATACCCTCTTTTGCTTCTGATACACTTTGGGCATCTTTCTTGTTACTTTTTCAAGCAGTCCTGAAAGTGCTCTTTGGGGAGTGGCTTACTTTACTATCCTGGTTGCCTTCGTTATCTTTCATGGTCATTTTGCCTTTGGGGAGAACCAGATGTCATACAATGTCAGGCCAAGGGAATAAGTGGAAATGTTTTAAACATGATTAAGGAAGGGTGAAGGACAAATACTGTGAATATTTACATAAAAGTATTTATTACAGTAAAAGAAACATTACTGTTAATCCTCCTCAGATACTCAAAATTTCCTCTCTCCCTTTGATCACTTACCCATCATCCTTAGCAATTTGTCTTCTACTCTAAGATTTTTTCAAAGAAATTAATTACTCACTTTAGATCAGTTACTAATCCTTTCAACCGTGTACTAACATATTTAGTAAAATTTTCAAGTATTTTTGACCTTTAGGTAATGAGTTCATTGTGCAAATACAAATATGAAAACTCAGTTTTAGTACATTTGTGTATAACTCAATCCAATATGCTTCGTTCTCATTTCCTTTCTTTGGTATTTACATGGCTGGATAGCTTGTCTAGTCATGTGAGGAGAGAGGTTGTCACCGTTAGCAAGGGCCAATCTAACGGTAAGTTAAAAAGCATGTTGATATTCATAAGTAAGGGGAAATTAGTAAAAGAGCCAGCTTCTCAGTGGGGCTAATGGTGGTGGCAACTTAAAGGTCTGAAAGTCAGCAGGAAAACGATCCCACCTCTGATGAGTGGATGGATCTGGCAGCGCTTGCAGCCTTCTCGTGCCCTGGTTCTTGAATGCCTGTAATTTTTCCTCTGCTTCTTTTCCAAGACAGATCACCTCCATGCCTCAGTTCTCTTTCTACAAATCCTCGCCTAAACGTTCTATCTATTCCTTGCTTCGGTTCCTTGGCATCATGTTTAGTTTTAAGTCTGAGAAGAAGCTGGTAGCTGAACATTTATCGTAGAAAAAGATGCATTTGGCTAAGGGAAACTTTTTTTTTAGTGTAATATTCGCTTGAGGCATGAAGATCTTTCAGTGTTCTCTCAGTAGCCTCCAAATAAATAGCCCAGGCTGTAAGTGGAAGAGAAAACACAGGCTTCCCAATAAATCTTCCATCATGGTGAGGAAGTACTATGCCAGGCCTAATATTTAATGAACAACTAGTATATTTTAGTCAATAAATATGTGAAAAAGTCAGTGACTTTATATAGTATTCTATAATGTTTTAATGGAACACTTCATAATTTTAAATCAGTTTGATTTTGTTATGTTAATTACTGCATTCAATGTTTTGATGACAACATGTTTCAAAGATTTTTTTTTTTGAGACACGGTCTCGCTTTATAGTTCAGGCTGACCCTGAGCTCACTGTGCAGCCCAGACAAGCCTGGAACTCAGCAATCCTCCTGCCTCTGCCTCCCGAGTGCTGGGATGACAGGCATGAGCCACCACACCCAGCACTGTGGTATGTGGTATTGATGGCTGGTGGGCGTGAGTCACCACGCCCAGCATTGTATGTCGTTACCAGGATCGAACTCAGGGCCTTGTGCTTGCAAGGCAGAGGCCGGAACCACTGAGCTAAATCTCCGGCCCTCAAAGATTATTTTTAAAGACATTGGATATAAGAACTGCTCTCAATTACTTTTTTTTTTTTTTGAGACAGTATCTCGCTTTGTAGTTCAGGCTGGCCCTGAGCTTACTATGTAGCCCAGGCAAGCCTTGAACTCAGCAGTCCTCCTGCTTCTGCCTCCTGAGTGCTGGGGTTACAGGCTTGAGCCACCACGCCAGGTACTGTGGCATGTGCTACTAATTACTGGTGGGCAGGAGTTACCACACCCAGTATTGTTGTATATGGTCATGGTACGGGGGGGGGGGGATCAAGCCATTGATCTTGCACTTGCCAAGCAGAAGCCAGAACTACTGATCTAAATCTTTGGCTCTCTCAATACATTTTTTAATGATGATATGTAAATTAAATTGAAATTGTTGGTTTCTTTTTCTGCTCAAAGAAAACTAAAGCTAAACGATGATAAATTATTTTGAAAAAAATCATCAGGAAATGCCATCAATTATGGTGTTTAGAATATCTTTATATCAAATCAATTTTCTTTAGTGATTTGAGAAGGTCTTTATGCTGACAGGGAAGCATATGTTACATTTCTCACATTTGTCTTTCAGACGGAACCCCTCTGAGCTGGTGGGTTGGACGGACCAATGAGACGCAGACTTACTGGGGGGGTTCTGTGCCTTTTCCTCAAAAATGTACCTGTGGCTTGGAAGGGAACTGCATCGATGACCAGTATCACTGCAATTGCGATGCTGACCGCAGTGAATGGTGATTGTCTTCCGAGTTTCTTTTCCAAGATAAAATTCCTTAAGTTAATCACTCAGTGCATGTCCACCAAGTTGGTGCAGAGAAAGACAGGTAAAGGTAGTTGTAGAGGGAATGAGGCAGAGTTTAATCCTGAAGGTTAATGAAGGTTAAAGCCTTTTTAAAACTGGCCCCAAGTCACATCAATATTATTTGCACAGTAGAAGGGAGTAGAAGCATCCGTTATGTGTGACTCAGTTGTCATTCTCTTTACAACAATGTCTAATTAGGTATTCCCTTATTTTCAAAATCTACTTATAGCCAATTACCAAAGCATAATCCATCAATAATCTGTGCAGGTTGTGTTTTAACTATGTACCTGTAAAAGTGAAAATGAAATCTTAAGGAACAATAACAAAATACAGAATCTTTATAATGTGTATTATATCAAGAACAATAGTACAATTATGGAATATTTAAGAGAAGAGTGTACTTTAAAGCTAAAAATTTAGAAGTTATTAGACAAACCCTGGAACATTCAGGAAAGCAATAATAGTTTGAAGCAACTATTATTAATATGTTTAAAGACTTAAAGGTAAAAATAATAATAATTGTAGAAGGAATTTTAAGAAAATATATAAGAACTATATTAGGCAACAAAATATAAATTTTAGAATATCAAATTACAATGTCTGAAATGAAAAATTCTAACAAATTCTAAGAGAAATAACGTCAGATAAAAACTCATATTCAGAAAGGAATCAAGTGGTCTGAAAATTTTACAGTGTTGGTAAATATAAAATGAAGTGTTGAAATTCTTTTTTATTACAAAAATAAAATCCACTATTGTACCGCATAGTTTATAATAAAGGGATTTAAAAATGATAACAATAGCATAAAAAACAAGTATGTGAGGGAGGGGTATTAAATTAATCAATAGCAAACTTCTGACATTTTGTACTTTTAGACAACATGAAATATAAGTAGGCCAAGGTAAATGAAAGATCCATTTTGTATTTTAGGAAGTAAATATTAAAATACAATGAACAGAGTGTCAGCCAAACAATTAATAGTGAAAATAAGGTTGAATGCAAAACAGTATGCAGTAGTCCAGCATAAGGCAACTAAAAGGGAACAGAAATAAAATAAATCATGTGAGAAAAACCAACAAACAGCAAAATACTAGGCCTAAATTCCAGGTTCAACAAGTAGACAAAATGGTCCCCTGAATTTAAAAATCTTCAGTTATATTCTAAATTTATATTATTTCATATCTAAGTTGTATATCTAAGTTTTATATCTTATATTTTAATGTCTATAAGAGACAGTAAGATGTTAGCATATTTTATATGCCAAAATGGGCAATTGGATACTCACTGTTTGGTAAAGGTGCAAATTTAGCTTAGAACAGCTTGGATTTGGAATGCAAGGAGAATATAATTTATCTTAGAAGTACATTAATCAGAATACTTTTAAGAATTGTTTTGTTGCCACTTTTTTTTTTTTTTTAGGGCAAATGACACTGGATTCCTTTCATATAAAGAACATCTGCCAGTCACCAAGATAGTGATCTCAGACACAGGGCGGCCCCACTCGGAAGCAGCTTATAAACTGGGGCCTCTACTCTGCCGGGGAGACAGTAAGTGGTCACAGTGTTTCGTGAACATGTCTGAGGAAATCAGTGTCACTGAAGCATTGTGTTTCTTCCCCCTGACAACTGGTCAGACTTTTGCTTTGAGAACCTATAAGTAATGTTGGAAATGTTCTTTCAGGCAATCAACAAACAAGCATCCCCACAAAATGCAAAATGTGTGATCACTGTGGAGATGGCAAATGTTGGTAGGGTGTGGAGTGAAAGAGACCACTGGGATTTTCGGTGTAATTGGTTCTTCAAAGTATTTAAACATTCCTAAATGTCTACATATCATTATCTATATAGGAATGCCTCAAAATTGTTTAGAATTCATAAGAATTTCCTACTGTTAGGCCTGGGGTAAAATTAAGACATCGATAGACTCAAAAGTCAACTTGATCAAATGTATTTCAACTTTTAATTTTTGTGTGTGAGAGTGTGTGTGTTTACTTTAAACCGATGAAGCATACTTTTTCTCCTATTCAGTGTATTAATACACTAAGTCACAACTTCAAAGTTCCTCCATTGTTTATAAACACACTCATACATATTCCAGCAAATAAAGTAAGCATATGCATTCATTGACAGATCATTAACTTACCAGAAATCAGTTGGCTTAGGGGTAGGTGGATTAATTATGGGCATGTTTAGTATTTCTAGAGCTTAAAAAGAAAATAGAAGAAATATCAGTTTATAATTAAAGTATATTATTCTAGAATAAAATATCCTTCTGGGTCCCCACAGTGGGAGAGAGGATCTGACTGCTCAGAAGATATAGGGGCATATACAGCAGAAGCTGCTTCGTTAAAAAGCAAAGATGGTGCTGGCCTATAAAAGTTATATACACATGATATCAAACTGTCTGCTGTTATACCGCCATCTCTGGTGTTTATCATCTCCACTTCCTGTCTGCCATGGCCATGCAGCCACATGAAGATGACATAGAATATTTTGTGGAGAGAAAAATTATGTGCAAAGAGACAAGAGTATAAACTCAGGATGCGTCCGGGGAGCACGGAGATTTGTCAGGGCTGTAGAGAAGTTCTGTGCACCCTGTGCAGCTCTCACGGTGTGCGCTGAGCTTAACACCAGGCCGGCTTCACCGTCTCCCTAATTCCATTTGCCGCCATCCCCGGGAACCAGTGTGCTCTGCCTAGAATCATTACCAGTTCTGTCCCTGAAAATGTCTTATCCTCAGACTGTGCTGTGAACCTAAGTGCATAATAGCCACTTCTTTGGAGCAATGATTCTCCATCCAGGATGCCCGTCCCCGCGGTGGTAATTTAGCAATGTGCAGAGATATTTTGGATCGTCACCTCTGGAGGTGGCCACAATGGACCAGGGAGGCTGCCAAACAAGTGTCAGTCACGGCGAGACGGAGAAAGCAGAGCACAGAGAAGGCCACAGTATCAACAGTGAAAATTTACCCTCAGTGTCCGGTATTAAGAGGCAGCTAATTAGTCTCTGGTGTATTAAAGAAACAATCATTAAATATGTGGACTTCTTGCCTCTTAACTCTGGTTTTAGGGTTGAGACTCATCTTCGCATGAGGTCAGAAGGACTATTTTCTCCCATATCTCCTCAGTCAGGAGAGCAGTGACTGGAGACAAATAAATACCCTTTTCTCTACATGGAGAAATTTGCACCTTTTAAGGTTCAGTATCCTTAAATGCACACCGTTGTCTTTCTCGGTAAAAATGGTTCTTACAGATATGAGTCCTGCACAGTGGGCCTTAAAGCAGAGGAGCATACATGCTCTTCAGAGCAACAGGCCTGGGCACTGAATAAGGCTGAAAAATAGTTTAATTCTTATGGTTCAACTGAAAGCTTCAAAATAAATTATAAACTTCAATCGCTTCTCGACCTTTTGGCTAAGATCAAGTGTAAATTATAAACTTCAAGACCAGTAAAGTGACCTTTGACATAAAACAAGGGCTAATGACAATGACTTGGACTGAATAGAGACTGGCACTGGATTTAGGAAAGAAGAGGATCAATTAGATAGGTAAATTCAATGTGGTTTGGATGAAAAGTCTAGAATCAACCTTTTGAGGATGACCTCTGGCTTTCTAATTTGAATGAAATTATTAGTGCTTGTTAAAACAAGAAATGTTTACATATTCTTCAGAGAGCTAAGCATAAAAGAAAGATTTTTTTTTTCACTTTCTCATAGAAACTAGAGATGTTGGAATTCTTTTTTTTTTTTTTTTTTTTTTTGAGACAGGGTCTCACTTTGTAGTTCAGCCTGGCCTTCAGCTCACTGTGTAGCCCAGGCAAGCCTCAAACTCAGCAATCCTCCTGCCTCTGCCTCCCGAGTGCTGGGATTACAGGCGTGAGCCACCACGCCCAGCACTGTGGTATGTGGTATTGATGGCTGGTGGGCGTGAGTCACCACGCCTAGCCCAGCACTGTATGTGGTTACCCGGATTGAACTTAGGGTCTTGCGCTTGTGAGGCAGGCGCCAGAACCACTGAGCTAAATCTCCAGCCTGAGATTTTGGAAATTTTATATCTATCCATGTCTTTATAGGAGAAAAAAGAAACTTTGAGCAAAAGGAAAAATAAGATGTGAATGGGACCTACTGGAAGCAGATACCAGGTTACCCTTCATTAACTGGTATTATCTTCACTTCCAAATCCTTCTCATTTTGTTTTGAACATAGATGTTCTTAAATTTCTTTCACTGCTGCTATTATTTTTGATGTCAGAAGTCAGAGATAGAAATTGGTAGGTATTTTCTAAGATTAGAATGTTGAAGCTATCTTTGAAAGTTGTGCCACAGACACAGTCTTAAGAAATACTACCATTTTAAATTTATTTATGAATATGGAAATGACTTTTTTCAGTAAATATATGAAACACAGGTAATAATTCAAACATTCCACTTGTGGTAAAATCAAACATACTAAGACTGGAGATAATTATTTTTAATTAGTACATGTTTTTAGTACATAATTGTTTATGTTCTTTGGGGAGAACTGGTCCATGTCTGTAATACATGTTAATGTAGTACATCTTAATTCCCTTTTTAACCTTCTTTCCTTTCTTTTCCTCCTCATCCATCCATCTCTTGATCCTCTTCCTTCTTGTTGATTTCATGCATGTTTGTAGTACATAATATCTACATTCCTTTTATGGATGTGGTGCATGTTACATAACACATCTTGATTCCTTTTTTTCCTCCTCCTCCTACCTCCCTCCATCTCTTGATTCCCTACCTTCTGGAAGAGGAGAAAGACCTATCTCCCTACTTCCAATTGTCTATCTTTTATTTTGCTTTTTATCTATACTGAAGGCTTCTCATATGAGAGAAGACTTGGGATATTTAAACTCATGTGTTTGATTTATTTCACTTAATATTATGGTCTCAAGGTGCATCTGTCTCCTATAAATAACTCAAATTTATTTTTCTTTTTTTTTTTAATTGAATTCTTTATTGGTACAATTTATATACATCTCAAAATCACATATAACATTGGGAAATTTGTACCAGTATATGCCACAAGTTAATTCTCATTTTTACCCATATCCCTACCCACTCCCACCTCCTCCCCCCTTATACATGCTCTTTTATTTTCTTTCTGTATCATATTTATTCCTTCCCCTCATCATATTCCCACACCAAGTTTCCTATAGAAATATTCCACTCTATAAAAGCTGTCCTACTTACTAGAACTCATTTGCATCTACAGGTGTTCATGCCAAAGAGAAGATCCGGAAATTGTCTATCTGTGATCTATTGA
>PVIC010036966.1:0-18275 GCA_004025085.1 Thryonomys swinderianus
AGGAAGGAAGGAAGGAAGGAAGGAAGGAAGGAAGGAAGGAAGGAAGGAAGGAAGGAAAACAGTGGATTTTCACCCCATTTAGCACACTGCTCTTCTATGCCTTCATGGAATTCTTGTTACCTGATTATCTTATCTTTCTCTCCTAAAAGTGACCATAGGACGTACCTTACCCAGTCAGAACCAGGTCCTAGGATTTTTACATGAACCAGGCACAGTCAATTAGAATTTCTGTAGGTTGATGTAGGAAAAAAAAAAGAGGGTAATTATTAGGTATAAACAAGAGCACTGTAAACCTGGGGTAATTGGAGGCCCTCTTTGCTACTTCTTAGAAAAAGGCAAACTGAAAACAAAGCCAAGCCAGAAAAAAATAAAAGCCAATTTGTCTTTTATTCCTAAAATAGAGGCTGAACAAGACATAGAAAAATAAATACTACATGTTCTCATTAATTAGAAGAAATTAATAATTCTTCTAATACAAGAGAGTGGAATGAGGGTCACTAGAGACTGAGAAGGACAGTGGGAAAGGAGAACAAAATGTTCGTTAGGAGACAAGAAAGTGCAGTTAAAGTGGGGCTGGGGATTTAGCTCAGTGGTTCCGGAGTCTGCCTTGCAAGTGAAAAGTCCCAAGTTTGATCCCCGGTACCACGTACCACAGTGCCAGGCATGGTGGCTCAAGGCTGTATTTCCAGCACTCAAGAGGCAGAGGCAGGAGGATTGCTGTGAGTTCAAGGCCAGCCTAGGCTACACAGTGAGCTCAGGGCCAGCCTGAACTACAAAGAGAAACCCTGTCTCAACAACAACAACAACAACAAAAAGTCCACTTAAAGTGAAGGAATTGTTTCAAATTTATCTTTAGCACAAGAAAGTAAAGGTTAAAACACTGTACAATATATTACAAAAAGGATAGAAGAATACAAAACTTCCAGCACATAAAAAAAAATGATTAGCACTTGAAGATACTACTCTGATTTTATTGTTATACATTGTATACATGCATTAAGTTATCACAAAGCATTCTATAGACATACATAAATATCGATTTAATTAAAAAATAATGAAAAGGTTCAATTCAGAAATAGCAGACCTTAAAGATTTTTTAGTTTTAAATCAAATTCAGAATGAGAACTAGGATATTCATCTTGTTTTCTTATTGCAAACTTCTCTCCCACCAACCATAAAAAAAAAAAAGAAAAAAGAGCTGGGCATGGTGGCTCACACCTGTAATCCCAGCACTTGGGAGGCAGAGACAGGAGGATTGCTGAGTTCGAGGCTTGCCTAGGCTACATAGTGAGCTCAGGGCCAGCCTGAACTACAAAGTGAGACCCTGTCTCAAAAAAAAAAAAAAAAAAAGAAAGAAAGAAAAAGAAAAAACAACGAACATAATGGTGGTACACAAGACAAAGTTAATATTAACATGAAAATTGATTCATAAAATAGAACTCTATCTACATGGTTGGGACTTGCTATATAATAGGTACTCAATAAATGTTTGCTGAAGAAAAATTGGAAATTCAGAATTCTTAAAAATTATTATTATTAACAAAAATAAAAGTGTCTGGAAATAATAACATGAAGAATAAATAATATTCTCAGAAATATATTTATATTCTAAATTTCAGACAGAATTTTTTTGGTTCTCACTATAAGAATATACAGGCTGTTCCAATTAGAAAAAAATGCAATAAATCCTCAAGAAGAATTAGCAGGCCTATGAAATATAAATCAAATGACTATTAATACAGTCATCACTAATGAATGTCCTGTTACTTTTACATTCATCCATTTTTTCTGTATTTGACTAAAGAGGATGTTTAGATGAAAAGACATATGGGTGTCTATTTCTAGACACTTTATATTATGGTTAACATCTATCAGAAAGCATTGAGTCTCAATTCTCTTCAAAAATGTATTTTAAAGGATAATAAAATCCTTTAGTAGATTTTCAATTCAATTCTCTTGCCACCACAACAAAATAGCATTGAAGATAAACAAAAAGAAGTCAAATATGGGGCCGGAAGTTTAGCTCAGTGGTTCCAGCGCCTGCCTCACAAGGGCAAGGTCCTGAGTTCAATCCCCGGTGACCATATACAATGCTGGGCATGGAGACTCACGCCCACCGGCAATCAATACCGCATACCACAATGCCGGGTGTGGTAGCTCACGCCTGTAATCCCAGCACTTGGGAGGCAGAGACAGGAGGATTGCTGAGTTTGAGGCTTGCCTGGGTTACATAGTGAGCTCAGAGCCAGCCTGAACTACAAAGCAAGACCTTGTCTCAAAAAGAAGTCAAATATGACAAGGAGGGGCCGGAGGGTTAGCTCAGTGGTTCCGGCGCCTGCCTCGCAAGCGCAAAGTCCTGAGTTCGATCCCCGGTAACCACGTATAATGCTGGGTGTGGAGACTCACGCCCACCAGCAATCAACACCGCATACCACAATGCCGGACGTGGTGGCTCACGCCTGTAATCCCAGCACTCGAGAGGCAGAGATGGGAGGATTGCTGAGTTCGCGGCGGCTTGCCTGGGCACCATAGTGAGCTCAGGGCCAGCCTGAACTACAAAGCGAGACCCTGTCGCAAAAAAAAAAAAAAAAAAAAAATATGACAAGGAAACTGATGATAAGCTAGGAATACGTAGTTCTTCTCTCCCTGATGTAGTTATTTATCAGTTCTTTCTTCTCCAACAAATACTCTGAGTAAAAATCTCAGTAGAAATTAAATAAGAATTTGTTAATCTTATCCAAATGGTTCCTGTACTACTTCATTTATTTTTTTAAAGAAAAATGAAACATTCTGATTACATAGTATTTGCTAAGACTTCAAGTTACTCTAAATATCCAAACACCTTTCTTTTCTATATTTTGAGACAGGGCTGGGGATTTAGTTCAAGTGGTACGGCACCAATCTTGGATACATAAGGGCCTGAGCTCAATCCCTGATACTGAAAAAAAAAAACAAAAAACAAAAAACAAAACCCTACAGTATACTTTGAGACAACTCATTTCTAAATACTATTTTTCTCCAAGTCAGAAAAAAGTATTATTATATTCAATAATTTTCTTCCTAGCATTTTAATACAACTCTTTATCCATAAATCACTCAATCACTTCTGTAATTACTCTCACTCACAACAATGTAATTTGCCTGAACAGAAATTGTGTTTGATGGTGTTACTAATCTTTGTCACCCAAGCAACAAGTCAGACTCATGGTTCGTGCTCAATAAATGTTTGTTGAATGAATAAATAGTTCTGCTAATTTGCTCAGTTCTTTGAACAATAATGGATAAACATTTAATTTAATCCAAATTCACTTAATTCCAGCCATTAATTTTTAAAAGGATGTATAAGAAATATTTCCACAATTGGCACTTTGAATATCTGTCTGTCACTCAAAAACATTTAGCACCAAGTATTAAAATTTAAATAAATAACACCTAGCAAAAGTTACTTTCTTGTACCTGTGAAATGTAGTTGAGAAAATTTAGCAACATAGCAGAACTAAAAGAGTTTCAATATTTGTTCATTTGTGTCATGACCTTAATTTATTAAATACTTACTGGAAGTTTATTCTAGGCCATGTACCATACTAGGTGCTGGAAATACCAAGCGGAGTGACACAGAAGTTAGTGAAGGGTACAAGTGACCAAAAATTATAGCATAATGCTAAACTTCTATAAAAGAACACACACACATACACACCTGCTAGAGCACAATACAGTAGAGTCACTCTCCATTCAGGGAACAAAGGATCAGAAAATGTCTAAAGAAATGAGAAATTATTAATTCCATGCAAAGGAAATACAGTTATTCATGGTTCTCAAAACTGGAATCTCCTCATTGGCCAATACAATTCTATGATTCTTTTTGATGACGAAAAATATGGAGAAGCAAAGTATAGCTGCTAGATAGATACTTTTTTCCTGGTGCAAAATATTAATATATTC
The DNA here is from genome assembly GCA_004025085.1 of Thryonomys swinderianus. Lineage (NCBI taxonomy): Eukaryota > Metazoa > Chordata > Mammalia > Rodentia > Thryonomyidae > Thryonomys > Thryonomys swinderianus. The sequence continues at coordinate 3,943 of PVIC010036966.1, forward strand.
ATATTAATATATTATCTGTGGTATGTCTGCCTTCCACCTCAAGGAAGGATTCTTAGGGTGCCCAAAGGTGAAAGCCCTGGAGCTGATATTACCCACTGCATTGTGAAGTAGATGACAAAGGGGTCATCTACTCTCACCAGTGGTTGCTGTGGCCATAAGTCACTCTTCTGATGGAGAAAGGGGAAAGAGGTGTTATGACAACTTTTACTGTTTCATGTAGCATGACAAGTCTCGGCCCACAGTGCTTTCCAGTCACTACTCCCTTACCTCATGAAGTAATAAGGCATTGTATATTCACTTACAGCAATCATAGCAAATATGATTTCTGAGTAAAAGGGTTTCAGGCAAGAAATCTGTAGGCATCATACGTCCCTATGTTTCAGAGAAATCTTGGGCTATGAAGACTAAAACTCCAGCTTTCTTAAGAACTGGGAAGCTCTCTGTCAATTTTGAGAGTGCCATATCTATACATGAGGAAAAGGATTTATTCAAAGGTCATCAGATAAAAAATGAACATATAATTGATTCAGAATGTAGATATATGTCTATATTGCTAGAATTTAGAAGAAATGGGCAGAAAATCTTTTAAAAGATTTATATTTGATTCTTATAAACTATAATGACCTTATTCTACTAAGACTGTAGAACTAATACTTTTTGAAGCAAAGAAATGAAGAAGGCAAACATGTTTGAAATGATAATGATGTGGCAATGTGGAAGATGGATTAAAAAAGAAAATTCAGGCCGGGCGTGGTGGCTCATACCTGTAATCCCAGCACTCGGGAGGCAGAGACAGGAGGATTGCTGAGTTCGAGGCTTGCCTTGGCTACATAGTGAGCTCAGGGCCAGCCTGAACTACAATGCGAGACCCTGTCTCAAAAAAAAAAAAAATTTCAGAAAGCAAAGAAAACAATTTAGCTAAAGAAGTTTACTCAGCCACGAGGAATGAATTAAGATGATGGACTAGACTGTACAATTATTTCACTTAACAAACAAAATATTAACTTAGCTGTACTAAAGCAGTGTGAAGAACTATCATATAATAGTACTACACAAATAGCTTAGATTTGTCTATTCACTGATTAATGATAAACAAGAAGTCTATTAATATTAAAGTACCACATAGATGCTTTTAAAATTACTTACCTTATTTTGAAACTTGAAAGAAATCTATGAGTAATATCACAAGCAAGAAAATTAAATGGCACTGTGCTATGACTATTAAAAGGTAAGAAATTGAAAATTAATGTTGTTTCTTGAGAAAAGATATATCAGTTTTTGTTTCAAAGAATATCAATAAATTCTTAACTAGCACGTGGACAGCCACCTAAGATAACAGGATGGAAATTTAATTTAATGTTTCATCTGCAGGATATATTGGTTTCATTGCTTTCCAATATCAATGAAGTCTGTCAAGCCTCTGCTATTTCACTTAGTTGTCAAAGCCAAGAGAAAGAATTCTCAGAAACTTCTGCTATTAGAAATGAGGAAAGGAATCACTGGGAGAGGAAAAGAAAGAGGGTGAGATATAAGGGATAGGGATGGGGTAAAAAGTAATCAAAATATGTTTTGTGTATGTACCAATATGCCAAAATGAAACTCATTATTCTGTATAATTAATATGAATTAATAAAAATTTTAAAGTTAGTTATAATTGGAGAAAAAAGAAACTTGTGCTGTGGTGATAGTAACTTGGAACAACTCTAAGTTAGCTGAGCTACTTTAAATACACTGCCTTTTCTTACTAAGACTGTGTTAAGAAAGTAACAATTCAGAGTAGTCAAACCCATTGAACCAATTTGAAAGCAGGGCCTGTTCATTTCCTTAAATTGTAGGCACTCTATTGCTTTTTCTAGACAATATGTTTATGGAACTACATATCACTAAAGGAAGGAAAACATAGTGGGAAACAGGTTCATTAGGTTCACAGCAGAATATTTAGGGTCGAACTTGTTTGAAATAGAAATAATAGCATGTAAAATTTTAAGAGAACAAGTACATAGTTTTGCTGGGAGGGAATTTTGAAAGGACAAACAAGCATCCATTCTACCAATTTCTCTGGCTTATTGGCTGGAACTTAAAGTGAAATTCCTTTACAAAGCAGAAAATTTCTTTAACAGAAACAAAAAAGTAAATTTCAGGAATTAAAGATTCCTGTTGATAATTGTGATGATAAATATATTTGTAATTAATCAATCCATAAGGGAATTGCCATTGTGTAGGTAATGAATAATAACTCTCATTTTTGTCATTAAAAAAAATATGTGATCTCCAAGCAAGATCTTTTCCCACCTCCTGGCTTTCCCTAAACTGCCCACAGGAAATTCATTTACCCAAAAGAAAATGTTTTTGTTTTTATTCTAACAGTTTTCACAACTTTCTTAATTTTTTTCAAGACCAAAAGCATAATTGGTTCAAAGCAACTATTACCAGAATCAAAGTTCTTCACTAGGTGCCAGATAAAATGTAATTAACTGAAGAAGGAAAAGAACAAAAGAATCAGCATCATCCATCAGCTGACAAACAGTGTTTCTCTATGTTGACTTCTTTTCACATTGCAGGACTTTTGGTCCAAAAAAGAGTTCTGTGTTTGAATAATTCTGGAACTTCTCTCCAAACTGAGGAATTGTTATTAACATACATATAAGTAAGGAGAAAACTTGATTTCACAAACTTTCCACATTTGCAGGTTTCTGACCACAGCAGCAATATTCCTGGGAAGAATGTTAGTGGTGGCAGTTAGAAAGGAAGAAAGAAAGATAGGAAACCCTTAAGGCAGAAATCCTCACCCTTCAGCATGCACCAAAAGGATGTGGAGGCCTTCTTTGTAAAACGCAGTTTTCTGAACCATGCTGCCAGCATTTCTAAGGCTATAGAATTGAGATGGTCCTAAGAGCTCATTTCTAGAAGGTTCTCTGGAACCTAGTATGATAGTTCCTTTTAATGATAATGAACATTAAACCTAAACATGAATTTACAGGAAAAAGCTTTAATTAGAAAGTTAGAGAAAATAATAAGGGACTTTAGCTTTAGGAACTGATAGAAATCAAGTAAGTCCTAATAAGAGGAACCATAGCTTGAGCAGCAAGAGAGCCACACTGTAGGAGAGGGGATAGGACTGGCCTACCACAAAGCAGGAGGCCAGCTCTTAATTATTAGCTGGTGGGTTGGGTTCAGGGGTAATTATCTCAGTTCTGGCTTTGTAGTTCTGGAATCCTCATGGCCTGGGGTGGTTCAGTTCTCATGAAATGACCGTCTTCATAGTGGTTTGGGTCTTGCGGGGCTCTGCTGTTCAGGAAACCTAAGTGATCACAGGCTGAGAACATGACAGGTGACTTCCAAGTATAGTTGACTTTACCCATAAATCCCTAAACATGTTTAATGTTTATTAAATAAGACTTTAAGAGAATTACAGATATATCATTGCAGATGAGTAATTAAATAGATTTTCTAAGAATACAACTATAATAACTGCAGTTGCAAAGAGAAATATTAACACTGTAACATAACAAAATAAATGGACAAGTATCTGGGGAAATTAATTAACCAAGTAGTTTCAGTCAAAATAAAATTGTGCCTATGGAATCTCAAGTAACATAGTCCTTCCAGAGCTTGATTATGACATTTGTTTTTATCCTTATTGAGATATGACACACTGACCCTATGAATTGGTTTTTGATTTGTTTTTCTCAAACATTTATTGTTATTAATTAGAGCCTCAGTTTCTACTTACAAAATACTTAAAATAATATAAAAATTAGCCTTTCAAACTTCATTAGAATAGACCAAGAATAAAAAGATCCATTTGCATTTGTATTCTGATGTATTTTGAAGTATCTATTATAAAAGACATATAACAAAGGCATAACAGAAATTACAACTTGACTAGAATAATGGTGGGCAAAGCTGTCAACAAATAAGTAATAATTCCTATATAAAGATATTTTCACTCCCAGAGGTTTTTTTGTTTTTTTTTTTTTTTTTTGAGACAGCGTCTCACTTTGTAGTTCAGGCTGGCCCTCAGCTCACTATGTAGCCCAGGCAAGCCTCGAACTCAGCAGTCCTCCTGTCTCTGCCTCCCGAGTGCTAGGATTACAGGCGTGAGCCACCACGCCCAGCACTGTGTTATGTGGTATTGATTGCTGGTGGGCGTGAGTTGCCACACCCAGCATTTTATGTGGTTACCAGGATCGAACTTAGGGCCTTACACTTGCAAGGCAGGCGCTGGAACCACTGAACTAAATCTCCGGCCCCCAGAGGTTCTATTTTCTTATTATTTTAAGAATGAGAAGAGACTGATAATTCCTCAATTTAAGAATTAAACAGTACTTATTTTTACTACATAGTTAATAGAGTTCATGATTAGGTAATTAGAACTGACTGATCAAAACAAAATAGTCTGATCTTTATTTATTTCCATTTTCAATTGTTAAAGGAAAAGAAATGAATCCAAGGTAACATCAAAAAAAAAAAAAAAGTACAGGCAGGAGGATTGCTGAGTTCGAGGCTTGCCTGAGCTACATAGTGAGCTCAGAGCTAGCCTGAACTACAAAGCGAGACCCTGTCTCAAAAAAAAAGGTACAAAATGCTTCCTGATCCCTATTTTTTCCCTGATCAAGTGTGAGGGGTTCCATATGCCAAATCTTTTTGATGAAGTGTATACTCTACCAATTGCTAGACTCTCTGGTCTTCAAACTGATAAGAAAATAATCTACACTAGATTGATGAGAAAAATCATGTCTTTCCAAAGGAAGTTACTTCAAGCAATTTGAAAGCACTTATTTTTGTTTAGCACTTAAAAAGAGAAAAAAAAGCTTTGTTTAGAAAAAAAAGGGTGTGTGTGTGTATGGGTGTGTGTGTGTGTGTGTGTGTGTGTGTCTCCTCCCTCTCCCATTCTCTCTCTCTTTCTCAATGGTAGCCAAATAATTATCAACTAAGAGTATTATTAAAACATAAATTATAACCAAAAAAAAGTAGTCCACTGATAGCTTCCTATGGAATTTATTTTAGGGGAGAAAGCATTTTATTTTCTATGGTTTCCATTACCAATTCCTTTGCCCAAATCCTTCATATTTTATTTTCAATTTATGCTACTTCCAATTCTACAGTTCTATTCTGAAACGAACAAAAATTAAAAAGCAACATCCTTTATTTGTTGCTTCAGTCATATCATTATACAATTCACAGTGACCCAGTTCCACTTAAACAGCACAGTTGTTTACTAAAAAAAGAACTAGGTTAGAAATCTGAAGGCCTGGTCTGTAGCTTTGAATATAAATTTACCCATATAATGGAGCCAGTATCACTTAAGCTCTCCACTCTAATTTCACATGTGTTAATTCTTTTGGGAAGATTCCCAGAGGAAGATTAGGTAGGTCAATGAAATTTCTACTCTTAGCATTTTGTGGGATTTCTATACTGCTATCCATTTGCTAATTTACAGCACCAACAACATAGAAGGGATCCCTTTTCCCCACACCATTGCCAACATTCATTGTTTTTTATGGCCATTCTTACTGAAATAAGATGAAATCCCAGTGTAGTTTTTATCTGCATTTCTGAAGTATCCAAAGATCTGAACATTTTTTTTCATGTACCTGTTGATCACTTGTTCCTTTTCTTTTGAGAAGTATTTATTAATTTCAAGTGTCCATTTTTTATTAGGTGTTTCATTTGAGGGGGAATTCTAATATTTTAAAAATTCTTTAAATATGCTAGCTATTACCTCTGTCTGAGGAGTTGCTGTCAAAATGTCTTTTCTACTCTGTAGGTTATCTCTTCACTCTATGATTATTTCCTGTACTGTACAGATTTTTAATTTGATATAATTTCATTTGTGGATTGTTGGTATTATTTCTTGTTCCAAAAGTCCTTGTGTATGTCTATGACTTCAAGAGATTTACCTACTTTAATTGGCAAGCAGTCAAGTGTTTCTGTTTTCAAGTTTAACTCTTTGATTTGTTTTGAAATAATTGAGAGATCTGAATCTAGATTCATTCTTGTGCATGTCGATAGCCTATTTCCCCAGCAACGCTGTTAGGCTATCTTTTCTCCTGTACATGTTTTGGCCCTTTTTTCAAAAATCAAATGGCACGAGGTGCTTGGAATAGTTTCTGCATCTTCAATTCTATTTCAGTGATCAATATGCCTTGTTTCATGTCAGTACTATGCAGCTTTTATCACTATAGCTGTGCAATATAACTTAAAATCTGGCACAATGCCTGGTGCTTTGCTTTTTTTGTCCAGGATTGCTTTGGCTACTCTGGGTCTCTCTACTTCCAGAAAAATTTAAGGATACTCTTTCCTATTTCTGTGGAAAAAAAGTTAGCATTTTTATTAAAATTGATTTAAATCTAAGTATCATTTTTAGAAAAATAGTCATTTTGACAACTTAATTCTGGCTATCCAGGAATATAATGTCTGTTTTCCAATCTCCTCATCCATCTCTTTTTTTAAGAGTCCTATAGATTTTATTAGAAAGGTCCTTCACTTCCTTGGTTAGCTTAATTTTTTTTTTCATTATTAAGTTTATGTATATTTTAGGTATACATTATGATCACATTCATCATTGAGAACGTGTACCTGAACATGGTATATCGTGATTCTTATTGTTCCCCATTCTGCTGGCCTGCCTTCAGCTCCTCCACACATCCATATACATAATCTCTGTTTCAACTGGTTTTTTTTACCTTCAAATTTTTTCCCTTCTTGTTTTCTCCTTCCCCCTCCCTAGTTCTTCTTCCCCTTTGAATACTTTTTTTCTATTTCACAATACCTATTATACATTCTGGACCTCATTTACACCTTCAGTTTCTCACACAAGAGAAGCAATATAGTATTTACATGTGTCCTACCTATTTCACTTTGTATGACCTCAATGTGCATATATTTAGCAATAAATATTTCTTTATGGCTGTGTAGTACTCCATTTTAATTTTTTTTAACTTACATTTAATTTATCCACTCACCAACTGCTGGGCTTTTGGGCTATTGCCAAGAAGACAAAGGATAGAATTTAGAAAGAACTAAAAGAAAATCAGACAACCCAAATTTACAGACATAATTCAATAATAGGCATATGAAATAAATGAACATTTTTCAGATGAAGAAGTCAAAGCAGCAAACAAGCATATGAAAAACTATTTAACATAATTGGCCATTCCAGAGATGCAGATGCAAACAATACTAAGATTCTATCTCACTCCAGAAAGAATGGCTTCTATCAAGAAATAACAAAGACTGGCAAGTTTGACTGGGTCATTATCAGATGCCTGGCCACTCCAACCTCTGCACATCAACTGCCCCAGAGTTCTCACCATCATGTAGGGAGGAGGCCTAGCAACCGTGCCCCATTTTGTTACACAATGAGTAGGGCCAGCAGTTCAACAGGGACTCTACTCCAACCTCCACACAGTGGTAGGTCCATCATGTAAGGAGGAGGCTCAACAACTCTGCCTTAGGCTACACCAGCTCACCTTGGCTACTAAGGGATCGAGATCTGCACAGCACAGTCCCTGGGGACCATTAAGAATGAGCTCCAGAAAACAAAGCAATGGTGAACAACAGAGATAAGGCCTCATCAAGGCTCTCTCATTAAAACTGAAGATCATTGAAAGAGTAAAGAAAGTTTCTGCAATAAAGACTCACCAGACCACAGTGACTGATGATGTGATTGTTCTGTTCAAGTATCTTACCTGGTGTTCTAGAACTGAGATTGCCTAAGGGTCATTACAGAGTGAAGGCCTAAGAGTTGACTATATCAAGAGGATGACCGCTGGAATTAAAACAAAACAACAAACTTCTGAATAGTGTGTTGGTACTTTAGCAATTGGTTGATGTACAGAATGCAAATGTCTAGTTTCTAGTGTCACTGATGAACTAGTGATGTAGAAAAGAGACTGCTCTGTAAGTAACTGCCACAGCTGTATTTTGGCTTCCTCCCTGCCTATTCCTTCTTCCCCTATTTTTTGGTAGCTTGTATCAAATGTCGCAGTTTATATTGTGGAATAAATCCTTGGTCCTAATATAAAAAAAAAAAGAGGATGACCAAGGGAGCAATTCTTTCAGGGTTCTAAATATTAGCAGAAAATATATTTGCAATGAATATTTTACAGTAATCCAGAAATTAAACCAAAAACTCAACCACAATAAGAATGTAAAAATGAGAAAACACCTAAATAAGACCCAAACCCAAAATTCCAGATCACCAGAGGGAAATTTAGGGAACAGAGATGGACTAACCTGAAATTCAACCACTGATCTTTTATATATGTTTACTCTCATTATGTTGGCTCTGATTTTATAATTTCTTTCCTTCTGTAAGTACCAGATTTAGATTTGACATGTTATTCTAGGACTTTTAAATGTTACCATTAGGCTACTTATTTGTCATTGCTCTATTCTTTCAATGTGTATATTCACACTTGTAAAATTTTCTCTTAGTACTGCTTTCATTGTGCCCAGTACATTTTCATATTTTGTGCTTCCATCATAATTTAATTCTAGGAACTTCTTCCTTAATTTCTTCCATGATCTGTTAAATATTCAATAACATATTATTTAGTCTCGCTGTATTTGTTATTTCTGTGTTTTTTTTCACTGTTAGTTTCTAGTTGCATTCTTCTATAATCTGATAGTATGCAGGGGGTTATTTCAATTTCTTTGTTTTTATTTAACATGCTTTATTGACTAAGATATGGTATCTTTTGGAGAATGTTCCATGTGCTGCTAAGAAAAATATTTATTCTGCTATTTTTGGTGAAACACTCTGCAGGTTCCTGTTAAATCTATTTGGTCAATGGTTTGGCTAAACTCTGATGTTTCTTTGTTAATTTTTTTTTTGGTCTGGTTTATCTGTTTGTGACAGTGGGGTATTGAAGTCCCCTGCTATAATTGCATTGGTATCAATCTGTCCTTCTATGACTAGTAGTTTTAGGTTTATGACACTAGATATGCAAACATTTGATGCATATACAGAGCCTGCCAAAAAACATATACATCAGGGGAAAAAAATCTGTATAAATATTTCAATGCTAAATCCATTAAGACACCATAAGATTAATTCAAGTTACTTTTGGCCTCTGCAATTATAAGAAGTACCTAAAAGGGTGGCCATTAGCTTCCAGAAAATTACTAGTACAGCAAATTACTGAAGTGTCTATACATTCTTTTTTTTAGTGAGCTCTGTATTTGCAACTTTTCTCTTCCTACAGAATTCTTTTTTTTTTTTTTTTTTTTTTTTGAGACAAGGTCTCACTTTGTAGTTGAGGCTGGCCCTGAGCTCACGATGTAGCCCAGGCAAGCCTCAAACTCAGCAATCCTCCTGCCTCTGCTTCCTGAGTGCTGGGATTACAAATGTGACCACCATGCCCAGCACTGTGATGTGTGGTACTGACTGGTGGTGGGCATGAGTCACCATGGTGAATATTGTTGGATGCGGTGATCAGGGATCAAATCAGGGACCTTGCACTTGCCAGGCAGGCGCCGGAACTACTGAGCTAAATCTCTGGCTCCTGAATTTTTTATTTTACAAGTATGTAGTTACCTTCTTTGTCTCTTCTGATCAGTTTGGCTTAAAGTTCACTTTGTCTGGAAATAGGAGAGCTATTCCTGCCTGCCTTTGGGCTCCAGTTTTATGGTGTATCATTTTCCATCTTTTAATTTTTGGTACATATGAAACAGATATGTGTGCATGTGTGTTTGTGTATGTGTTCTGTCTCTTGTAGGCAACACTGGATTTTGTTTTTGATCCAATTTACCAATCCATGTCTTTTGATTAAGGAGTTAAGACCACTGACATTGTTATTATTGAAAGTGAAGAGTTACATCTTAATTAGTAAAGTGGAGGGTTATATCTTGCATTATCTCCTTTAATTCAATCAACTTTTGCGTCTTCTTGAAGCTCATTTAACATTTTATTAATTAGAACACTGCTTATTTACATCTTTTTAATCCCACTAAATATCATATGAATTGTATTCGTTTCTCTAAAAAAAGTAATTTTGAAGATTATGATCTCTTCAAACATTTTAACCATTTCTTTTTTTAGTTCTTTACCTAAAACTTATTCTGCTTCAGGGCCAGTGAGATCTGCTTTTGGGAAGTTAAGAGTTTTTGATGATATCATGTTGCCTTGTTTTCTGTTGTTTTTATTGTATTTATGCTAAGAGTTAAAAGACCAGTTAGGACTGAAAATCTCTGTCAATACTGTGGAGACTTCATTAGTGTATATTTTTATAATGAAATCTTGGCTTTTGGATTATATTTTGGTAATTATCTACTTATCAAACCTACTCAAAATAATAGGGTCTGTTATAGTCACTGCACTGCATGGAGAAAACCACTAGTTATATCAGTATCTACAGAACCAGCTATCATATATATGAATATATACAAGCCTTATAATCATACAATACATATATATAACAGTTATATAATTTTGCTTATAATCCAGTAAGAGTGAAATAAATAATACCAATGACAAGAAGTTTATGATACAGAGGAGAAGAGAAGGAGAAAGGAAAAAGAAAAAGGCAGAAAATAGTTGAAAAAGAAGGGAAGAAGAAAAAAGATAACAGCAAATAAAAGAAAAGAGACCGACTTTGGTGGTACTTTTATGTCTGAAATGGAGGAGTCAATTGGGAAGTTATTTGCAATGATAAGAAAAAGAAAAAAGAGGGAGAAGTATAACAATATTAAGGGAAGCTGTATAAGCGTCAGCAGTGAGCAATATGCTGACAAAAGTCTTATTTGAACAGTCCATACACAATTTTTGAAAAGGGTTAATCTGAAATGACCATGAAAGATACTACATAAACACAAGCACTAATTAATTCTTATTCTGTTTCCCATATACACAATTGATAGATAGGTAAATAGATCATAAATACATAAATATACAGGCATATAGAAACAGACATAGTAAGGAGAAAAAGAAAAGAAAAACACACATTATAGCTTTTGTCTTGATGTCCTCTCAAGCCTCATGCAGTCATAGATGCAGCTTTATCTGGAATTTATTCTAGGTGCACAGACAGTAGGATTGAGGGTGTTGGTAACTATATACAATGCTGGGTGTGGTGACTCACGCCCACCAGCAATCAATACCACATACCACAGTGTCGGGTGTGGTGACTCACGCCTGTAATCCCAGCACCTGCGAGGCAGAGACAGGAGGATTGCTGAGTCCAGTTCTCAACGCTTGAGCTGGCTCCTCATCTATGATTTGTTCTCTAGCCTATCCATGAGTGAAGGAGTTAAGGGTCTGGGAAGACCACTCATCCTTCCTCTCATTCCAGCATTCTGTTTGTTTTCAGCTATGTGCCTGAAAGAAGTTTTTATCTCTGTCTTATGATAGAACACTTTCAAATGTATGGAAGGGGTACAGCAAGATTGGTCAAACACCCAATTTTCTGCTCATCTCTGGAGGGCTTCCTTGATCTCCATCCTCCTTTTTCCACAATAATCCCTGCAGCTGCTTACATCTGCTCTTCCTAAACCTCTATGGGTGAGTTAGTGCACTACGAAACACATTCTCTGACCCTGATTCTTTCCTCTAAGCTTTTGTCCTGCACCAAACTATTTATGTCAAAGAGTCTCTATTCAGGCCTTGGATCCAATGGCATTTAGGCTTAGCAGGAGGGGGGCTCATCTCCATGGAATTGGAAGTATCAAGGGGATGGGTCCAAACTGAACAACTGAGATGGATGTTGGTATGGATACTGCATGGGCTCTGAGCTCCCTTACTCTCTCAAGTGACAAGTTCTGTGGGCATTTGGAGGATGGGGGTGGGTGGATTACTGAATGGGCACAGCATTTTGAAAGGGGATAATGAAAGTGTCTGCTCTTGCACTGCTCCAATGTTTTTCCTCCATGTCCAGATCACAACAATCACAATTGCTGCACGCCTCCTGGGACTCACTGTCCCACAGATCACTCAGTGCCTGGTTACAGGTCCCTATTGTGCCCTTGTTTCTTGCTGTCTCTAGGGTTAACTCTTCCTAATTCAGTCACCACCTCCAAGTGATTCTTTTTTCTTTTTTTTTTTTTTTGCAGTACAGAGATTGAACTCAGGCCCTTGTGCATCCAAGGTTGGCACGGTGCCACTTGAACTAAATCCCCAGCCCCTCTGAGTGATTCTTTAATCCACACCTCCCTTAGTCTCCTGTCTGGTGAGACTCTCTTAAGAATATCTCACTCAGGCTCTGTCTCTGTAGAAACAGATCTAGGACAGGTGGGAACTAAGTGGTGACTACCAGCCTTGGAGACAAATGCTAAACACAGACATTGCTGCCTCTTACCCCAAAAGGTTAGAATCTTTCCCAAAGTGGTGTATTCATGGGACCTGAGCTGTAAGAAATGCCAGGATTGGTGGCACCCTCTAAACACCCAATACTTGAATTCATCAAGTAGGCTTCTCCTTCAAGTTGTTTTCCTGTGTCTTGGCTTTTTGTACTCTTTTCCCAGTACTTGTGAGTTCTAATGAACATCTTCTAAATGTCAGTACTGCTACCTCTAGCCTGCCATGCTATCTCTTTCTTGCTACTTTCTATAGCAGTTCTGGATATCCTCTTTCATGAGTATGTTTGCAAGATGGATCAAAAATGCAATGAATGCTGTTTGTGGGAACCATTCAACAGAAGGAAGGGTCATGAAAACATTACAGTGTGTCCTCATCCACTTTATTCATTGGATCTTGCACCATGCAACTTCTGGCCTTTCCTCAAATCAAAGCAACTAAGAAAGATAAATGTTTTTAATTGATTTAGGATGAGACAACAACAAAAGCACAACTAAAGACACTCATGAAATAAAGCTTCCAAAATTGCTTCAAAAGTTGGCAAGAACAATGAGCTAAGGTGTTCATAGGAAAAGGAAATATTTTGATGGGTATTAATGGCAATGTGTCTTTTACTATAATAAATGTTTTTCATTCAAGCATTCACATGTTTTGATCAGCTCTACTAGGTGTTTAACGTATTGAATTAATGTGCTGAAATACATAATATATTGGTGAATGTGTAATAATTTAATAAATGAATAAAATTAATGAATAAATAAATGAATAAACAAGTGCAAGTTCTTGTTTATGTCATAATCATGTGCCCTGCATATATATTACTTCCCATAATAGCCTGGAATGGTTAGATCTGAGTCTTTCCTAATTGTACCACCTCTCTGAAAAACAGTTTGTAAAACATAATTTTCATTAAGATTTCTATATCATCTATAAAGTAGTCAGTCAGAATTGTTGGTACTTTTTGTATTTCTCTCACCAGCACACATTTTTTCACCTTTAAGTTTCTGCCTAGGCTGAGAACAATCTTCTCAACATGCTTTTATAATTTTGACATTTTAGTGACATTTTCTTATTTAACCATAGATTAGTCTCTCTTGTCTTCCTTATTAATCTGAAACTCCTTCCAAACAGGCATTTGACTATTTCTAATATATTCCTAGAATCCAAAAGAATTGAACAGTCACAGCTAGGTCTGAAGGAGTTAGATCTAAATTTGAATCCTAAATGTTTCTGTCTTTATAAGCTGAGAGTGTTAAGGGAAAGTTACTCTCCATTCTCAATTTCTACACCTAGAAGTTGGCAACAATAGTATCTACTTTGTAATGTTGTCAGTAGTAGTAAATAACACTGGGTCAATAATCATCTATTACAGTTTCTAACATATATTAAGAAGATTATATGTAGTACTTAGAGCATGGATACACAATAAACAGTGTTGTTTTTCCCTCAGGAAAACAGGAAGTAATCATAAGACACATTTTAACTATGTCCTGAAATCTTAAAAACATTCCCATTAATTTCTCAATGGAGTGTATTCATCATTAGAATTTATATATATGTAAGTATGTGTATCTGTTTATGATGTATAAGAAATTGCTTAACCAGGCCCAAAGAATTGCATAAATGAGTACCCCAAGATCACAACTATATTGATACCATAATCTAAAAAAACCATAGAGATTTAGAACTGAAACCTATAAGGAATCCTAACAAGCATTTGTTTCAATCCTTTGTTTTTCTGATAAAGAATGTGAAGTGGACAAAGGTCATGACTTACTATGTGTGATATAGTTAGAGACCACCAGAGAAACATAGGACAAATTCTTGAATCATTAAACTGTTACTCATTACAGGTATGATTTGTTTTTTTCTTCTGAGACAATCAGGGACTTAAAATAAAAGTTCCAAAACAAAACACTCTTCACTTGGGCCTACAGATACCCAGAACAAAGCTTGACTACTTTGTATCATCTATTACCTTAAAGCTTTAGATAAAATCCCTTCTCAATTCTTTTTTTTTTTTTTTTTTTTTTTT
>PVIC010036967.1:0-18310 GCA_004025085.1 Thryonomys swinderianus
AAAAAAAAAAAAAAAAAAAAAAAAAAAAAAAAAAAAAAAAAAAAAAAAAAAAAAAAAAAATGGCCACAGTAAAGAGAAAATGTTAACAGACGTACCAAATGGAAATTATAAAAGTGAAATACAATAACTAAATTAAAAAACCACCAGATGAACTGGGAGAATAATGCAAATTATTTGAGAGAATATTGTTTAATTTGATTTTGAAAGGAATAACATTTTTTTTTGAGTCAGGGCCTCGTTTTGTAGTTCAGGCTGGCCCTGAGCTCACTATGTAGCCCAGGCAAGCCTCGAACTCAGCAATCCACCTGTCTCTGCCTCCCAAGTGCTGGGATTACAGACGTGAGCCACCACACCCAGCAGGAATAATATTTTTAATCTGAATAATAAAAAATATACTGAAGAAAGAATAGAAAATTAATGATCTTGAGAGTAAAAACAATACAAAAGTATGTAGATTCATAACATCAGAGGCCAAGGATGATAAAAGAAGAAAATGTATGATCTGAAAAATGTGGGCTTCTTCACTTTCCCTAAGTTTGGCAGAACATATAAATGTAGAGATTCTACCTGAGTAGAGCCCAAATAGCTAGACTCAAAGTCATTCCTATCAAGACAAATAATAATTAAACCTCTGAAAATTAAAGACAAAGCAAAAAAAAAAAAAAGATCTTAAAATTGACCAGGAAGAAGCAGTGCACTACCTCAATTCAAACAACATCTGATTTCCCACTGTACACCATTTACTCCAAGTGGAAGTGGCCCGAATTTTTTAAGTGCTGAAAGAAAAGACCTGTCAACTGTGAATTCTAAATCTAGTGAGACAATACTTCAGGAATGAAGAAGAAATAAAGACATCCTTAGACAAAGGAAAAGTAAAAGCTGTATTCCTAGCAAACTTACCCTTAAAGAATGGCTAAAGGAAACTTTCTTATGTGGAATGGAAATTATAAAAGAAAGATTCAAATTTCAGAAAGAAAAAAGAATAAGACAGTGTGCAAGAATAAGGGCAAGTATAAGTAAGAGTAATTGCATCTTTATGAATTTCTTTAGTTGTATTTGATGGTTGAAGAAAAAATTGTAACAATATCTTGTGTTAATGAATTCAGAGAGAATACTGGAGAGAATCATATTTCAAAAGTGAGAAGGGAAAAGAAGACTGCAATTTTTAATTCATAAAAATAAAACACTAATCCCAGTAGAGCATAACTGACCTATGTATATTATGATACCAAAGCAGTCACAAAGAAAATTATACAAGTTATATACTAAAAAATAATTAAAATAAAATGGAACCCTAAAATATGTTCTAGTAACACAAAGGCAAGAAAAGAGAAAAAATAGAAAACGGAAAAATAGAAAGAGATAATGAAATGGAAGACATAGCTATAGATTAATAGTTATTTTAAATGATAATGGTCTGAATGCACCAGTCAAAAGATGCTTATAGGATAAAATGTCATTACTTAACTATGTATTTTATAAAATAATCTCACATCAAATACAATGACACAGGTGTTTTGAATATAGAATAAATGCAAACATTAACTTTTTAAAAATAGATGTAGTTATAATATGAGATAGAGTATGCTTCAGAGCAAAAAAATTTACTACAAAAAAGAGGCGTATCACATTATTACAGAAAGATCAGTTCCCTAAGAAGATGTATAGCTTCAAGATACACAAAACAAAAACTGATAAAGCTAAAGAGAAAAATTGACCAATCTACAATCATGGTTGGAAATTCTAATACTTCATTTTTAGCAATTGATAGAACTGTTAGACAAAAAATTAGCCAAAACAGAAGAACTGAACAGTGCCATCGACTAACCAGATCAATTGACATTTAGAGAACAAAAACAACAGAATACAAATTCTTTTCAAGCAACTATGGAACATTCATCATGATAGATCATATTTTAGATCATAAAACTAACCTTTAAACATTTCTAAGCATTGCAATCATGCAAAGTATGCTCTTCAAGAATGGAAATTAAAGCAAAAGTCAATAACAGCAAGAATAAGGTGATCTTCATCAACTAGAAATTATGCAACATACTTTTAAGCAGTCCATGAATTCAAGAGAAAATGTCAAAGAAAACTTAAAAATACATAGGAAAAAATAAAAATGAAAGTGCAACATATCAAAACTTGTGGGATAAAACTAAAGCATTTCTGAAAGGGAACCATCTAACACTGAATAGTTACATTTAGAAAAGAGGAATTTCTCAAATCAATGATGTCAGTTCTTACCCCAAAAATCAAGAGAAATAAGAGCAAAATAAAGCCAAAGTAGTCAGATAGAGTAAATAACATCAAAAGTAAATGAAATTGAGAACACACAAAAAAGTCAATGAAAAGCTGGCTCTGGTGAAAAAAAAGCAATAAAATCTACAAACCTCTAGCAAACCTGACATGCAGAGAGAAAAGATACAAATCACAGGTATCAAGAATGAAAGAGATCTCACTATACACCCATACTACAGTTCTTAAAAAGGAAAATAAAGGAATAACTTTATGCTCATACATTTGACAACTAGAAAAAAAAAGAAGTAATTTCTCAAAAACAATGAATTGGTGGCAAACTATAATTGAGGTGAAATAGGCACCTGATCTACTACTAAAATGACTAAATACATGAAAACTGTAATGTGAAATTGTTCAAAAGAAATGTCCAAGTTCAAATAGATGAATACTTTAACCAAACACTTTAAAAATTAGTCTCAGTTTTGCCTCGTCTTCCCCAGGAAGTAGGAGGCAATACTTCTCAACTGATTTTATATTTATACTAAAAGTAGAAAGATATAGTTCAAAAAAATCTATGTGCCAATGTGACCTCATGAACTTTAGAAACTAAAATACTCAATAAAACATTATCAAATCTAATCTAATAATATGTACAAATAATTATACATCAGAATCAAGTGGGATTTATTCTAGTTTTGCAAAGGTGACATTTAAAAATCAGTTATTGCTATCCATCATATCAAAAAACAGTATGTCAGAAGAATTAGAAAAACAAACATTTGAAAATAAACCATTCTTCATGATAAAATTCTCAGGAAGTTATAAATAGAAGGGAATGACAATAATAAAGAGTATTTACAAGAAACCCAGATCTAGCATTAAGCTTACTGGTGAAAGACTGCTCTCCTTTTAAGTTTGGGAGCAAAGTAACAGTGTTCATTCTCATCACTCCTAGTGGCTAGATTATAGAAGGTTGTTAGTACAATACACGAGATAAAGAAATGAAAGTCATAAAAGCAGAAAGAAAAGCGTCCCCATTTGCTGATAATGTGATTATATACAGAAAAAAAAATCCCACTGAGTACACCAAAAACAACTCCTAGAACTAAGAACTAAGTTCAGCAAGGTTGCGGGACATAAGGTCTATATAAATTTTATATCCTAACAATGACCATATGGAAATCAACATTAAAGCATAATACCATTTCACTTGTCCATTATTTGACAGTCTTTTATTTTTGGGGAGGGTCTAACTTTTTTGAGTTCTTTATGTATTCTATATATTTGTCCTGTATCTGATGAGGAATAGCTGTTAACAATTTTTGCACATTGAGTAGACTGTGTTTTCTCTCTGTTGGTTGTTTATTTTGCCATGCAGAAGCATTTTAATCTAATATGACCCAATTTGTTGATTTTATTTTAAATATCACACCCTTTCTTTTATATGAAAACCCCAAAATATGAAAAGGAGGAAAATAAAAGAGAGATTTAGGAAGTATGGTGATAGATGTTTCTCAAACAGGAAGGGGATCAAGAGATGGAAGGAGGGGGAAGAGGGGAAAAGGGGATACAGAAAAGAATTAAAATATGTTATGTACATGTAGCAACTTCCCACAAGAAATGTAAGCTATGTATTCCAAACATGTACTAATAAAATAATTAAAAATGAAATAAAGAGAAAAATACCATTTACAGTAACTCAAAGTAATTGTAAAAACTTACAATCCTAGGTGTGTACTTAACAAAACATTTGTAGAAATTGTGTGTTTAAAGAAATACTTAGGTTTAGGCCAGCGCCAATACTTAGTGGTTCCAGCACCTGCCTCGCAAGTGCAAGGTCCTGAGTTCAATCCTCGGTAACCACATAGAATGCTGGGCGTGGTGACTCACGTCCACCAGCCATCAATACCACATACCACAGTTCTGGGCATGGTGGCTCACGCCTGTAATGCCAGCACTCGGGAGGCAGAGACAGGAGGATTGCTGAGTTCGAGGCTTGCCTAGGCTACATAATGAGCTCAGGGCCAGCCTGAACTACAAAGTAAGACCCTATCTCAAAACAAAAAAAAAAAAAAAACAATTTAAGTTATATTTAAAAAATACTTAGAGGATCTGTATGCTGAAAGATAACGAAATGAAGACATAAAAACAAAGAAGACCTACTAAATGGAGAGATAGTCCAATAGTGCATTGGAAGACTTAGCATAGTAAAGATGTCAGTTTGCCTGAAATTTATACATCAGTTTAGTACAATTCCAGTCAAAATCCCAGCATTATTTTTTGTAGATCTAGACAAACTTAAAAAATTTGTGTGGAAAGGCAGAAGCCCCAGAATAGCCAAGACAATGTTAAGAAAAAAAGATAAAATTGGAAGAATTTCTTTACTAAATATTAAGGGTTATTTTATTTTTATGTATGAAAATAGACATTGACTTAGCATGAGAAAATCACAATAAATTATCCATTTTACTTTTTAAATTAGTTGTTCTGACTTCCTAAGGCCCTATTAAAATGTTTTACCAGGCTGGGGATTTAGCGTAGAGGTTCCAGCATCTGCCTTGCAAGCGCAAGGTCCTGAGTGCAATTCCTGGTAACCACCCACCACAATACCGAGCATGGTGACTCATGCCCACCAGCAATCAGTACCACATAGCACAATACCGCGCATGGTGGCTCACACATTTCATCCCAGCACTCGGGAGGCAGAGAGAGGAGGATTCCTGTGAGTTCGAAGCTTGCCTGAGCTACATAGTGAGGTTAGGGCCAGCCTGCACTACAAAAGCGAGACCCTGTCTCAAAAAAATTTTTTTTTTCTCCCTATAGTTCTTAATTGTTTCCTTTTTAATTGTCTTCTTTATGTTCTATAGTGAGAATTGAAAGACAAATGGATATAAAAATATACCTAGATTTATCTGAAAATAGAACAGAGAACTCAGAAATAAACACAAACTGCCTTGCTAAATTTTGACTAAGGTCCAAAAATAATTTTTTTTTGTACTAGGGATCAAACTCAGGACCTTGTGCTTGCAAGGCAAGCATTGGACCCACTCTGCTAAATCCCTGCCTAAGGTACAAAAGTAATTTAATAGAGAAAGAACAATGTTATAAAAATTGGACATCTATAGGACAAAAAAAGAAAAAAGAAATAGAAAAGGTTAGGCCAAGGTTACATAACTTAAACCTTCCACAATAAGGCGGGTCACAGATGGCTAGGGATGGGAGTGGTGGAAGTGTAGAACAATGGTAGAGCCTCTCTTCTATGTGTAAGAGGCCCTGGGTTCTAGCTTCAAACACATCAGTAGAATGAAAAATGGGTAAATTAGACCTCATCCAACCAACTTTTGTTTCAGGAGACACCCCACTGTGAGGCTGAAAGGGCAATGTACTGAAAGGCTGCAAATCACACATTTGACACAAAGACCTAGTATTTATGATATGTGTATAAAGAATTCTCATTGGGCATGGTGGTACATTCCTGTAATTCCAGCACTCTTCAAGACCAAGACAGGTGCGTTACAAGTTCAAGCCCAGCCTGGAAAATTTAGTAATTTAGTTAGAACTTGTCTCAAAATAAAAAATAAAGAAGAGCCAAGCTGTGCATATAGGTCAGTGTGAAGGCCCTAGTTTCAACCCTCAATGTCATAAAAAAAAATAGCCTAAACTACAACCATCATACAACATAACAATTGCATTCCTTGGCTGAATGCACAGTTTCCAAGGAAATGGGAATTTATGTTTACAGAAAATTATGTATATGAACTTTCATGGTGGTATTATACATAAAAACCTAAGTCTGTGAACAATGTCCTTTGCCAAATGAATAAACTGTGGAATATCCATAGCATGAAATATTACTTAATAATCTAAAGGAATAAACTATTGAAAGGAACACACTATTGAAACACATATCAACTTGAATGAAATTTGATGAATTTGATAGATTATGCTGAGTGAAAAAAAGCTCAATCTCAAAAAATTACATACTGTATGACTTTGGATTGGAAAATTTTAGAAATACAGGAAAGATTAGAGGTTGTCAAGAGTTAAGCATAGGACAGGATAGAGAAGAAGGGAGATGGTTAGCAACAGAGTGCTTCTTGTCATGATGAAACTATTCTGTGTTTTATTGGGGGTACTGAGGATTGAACCCAGGGCCTTCCTACTGAGCTACATCCACAGTTCCTGTTAAATGTTTTTTTTTCTTTTGATTCAGGGCCTCATTAAGTTGCTAAATTGCCCAAGTTAGGCTTGGATACTGATCTTCCAGACTCAGCCTCCAGAGTGCTGAGATTACAGGTGTGTGCCACCTAGCCTGCCCTATTCTGTATCCTCACTTGTGGGGAAAGGCACAGGAATCTATACATGTGCTAAAATTTCATAGAACTAAATATACAAATGCATGTACAAGTAAGACTGGGAAAGTCTATAGATCAGTGGGTCGTGTCAAGTCAAAACACTTGTGAAGTTTTACTTCGGCATTGAGAGGTGTTACCAATGGAGGAAAATGAATGAAAAGTACAAGTAGATTTCTTTTTATTATTTCTTACCTTTGTATGTGGACATATAATTATCTTTAAATAAAAATCAACAACACTGCAAATCAGAACTTTCTCCTCACCTTCCCTCCTTCACCCCGCCACACCCTGCTATTTGTTAAACATACACCAGCATGTGGAAACTCCTTCTGGTGGAAGAATGGACTTTGTGTTCACAGAATTCATTGAGGTTTATGCCCTGAGTGTCTCACAGGAGAAAAAAATAGGTGGCTAGAAGCAATCAAAGAGCCTGTGGCTTTGGAAGAGTAATTTTCTTTCCCTGGTTTTTGATTTCCTCATCAGAAAAATGAAGTTATTACTAGAGGAAAGGAAAGTGAATGCCCATAGAGAATCTCTTCACACCTCTGTCTCTTTCTCTGGGCCTCTATGGTTTGAATGGGGTTTGTCTCCTAAAGTTTCATGTACCGGAAGCTAGGCCTTCAGGAGCAGTGTCAAGGTGGTATACCTTTATGAGGTAGGGCCTAGTAGAAGGTAATTAGGGCATTGGAGATGCTCCCTTCAGAAGGGATTGACGTAGTTCTTATGGGACCCAGGTTAGGTCCAGCTAGAGTAAATGATTATAAAAGAATAAGTCTAGGCTCTCTCTGTCTTATCTTGTGTCATCCTTTCCACACACATTCCCACCATCATAATATTATCCATTACAAGCCCCTCACCAGAGCTAAGCAGAAGCCAGAGCCATGCTTGTGGATCCCTAGAACTGTGAGCTAGATAAAGTTCTTTTCTTTATAAAGTAACCAACCTCAGGTATTTTGTTGTAGCTAACAAATAGAAAACACAGTGGAAGCCAGTGCAAGTTTCCATATTGTGGACCACCAAACCAAGGCTGAGATACACACCTGCCACAGAACAAAGCTGAGGTTAAATTCCAAAGCCCAGATTCTTTTTATTACTGCCATTTATTGCTACTGCCTACTTATTACTGTAAGTCTTTCCAATTCCTTGAGCCTAAACCTTAAATAAGACAGTCTTTCTTGGGGGAATCTCCCATCTTCTGAGCAGAGCAGGTTAGAATATATCTAGTCCACCCCCAGTAAGCATGTAAGTTGTACAGAAGCCACAGACCTCATGAAGCTGGTCTCCTTCCATTCACACCATCCTCATCTCCCAGCAGAGGATTCTGGTCAGTGGCTATGAGCCATGGAAATGGAGCTATTAACCCTATTAACCCTGGATGGCCAGGCCCAGTAGCCAAGACTGACCAGGAGGAATGCAAAAAATGTTGCCTTGAGTTAGAGGCTACATTGCTCAAGAGCCTGCATTTTAATTTTGGGCGATCTCCTCCCAAACTCTTCTCTCAAACTCTACAGCTGCACTGCCCATCATTGTCAAAAGCAAGGCAGCTCAGTGGTCAGAGCCCTGAGCTAGCCATCAGGATACATGAACTTCACCTGTCCTGAAACTGCCCCTAAGACTTTGGACAAGCTCTCCCCCTCTGCAATCCCATGCCATCATCCATAAAATGAGGGAATCTATTAGGAGTCCCTAAGGCTTCTCCAAGGCCAGCCAGCCCTTGTGGCCTCATGGTGCAGGTAGGCTCTAAGAACTGCATACAGGGCCTGCCTGAATCCACCACAGATCACAAACATTAGTCAAACAAAAGTCCTAGTTGGGTTTCATCTTTCTTTCAAGGCTGTTTATTGCCTAACAAAATGTACTTAGTGGTAAAATCGTGACTATGATGTTAAGTGTAGGCTGCAAGCCCAGAGACAAAGAGAGAGAGAGAGAGAGACAGACAGACAGAGACAGAGACAGAGAGACAGAGACAGAGAGAGACAGACAGAGAGAATGAGAATAAAATAGGGGAGAGGTAGGCACACAGAGAAAGAAGAGGGAGGGCTTTGTAGAGGGTCAGGAAGTCTCGAATTCACAAAGCCCTTCATAAACACGGGCACCATTCCATATTTATGCACTTCCTCTGCCCTGTCTGGGTTCCGCGTGGTCTCCACTTCTTGTTAGCTTTTCAGCTGCACACCAGGCCCCAGCTGGCAGTGGCTAATTGCAATCAGCAGGTGAGAAATGTAGGTTCTCCGAAAAGGAATTATCTCCAGCGCTGGGAACCATTCTGGGAAATGTAACAGACCTGGGAAGAGAGGGGGAGATGTTTAAAACCTGAACTTTTGTGAAAAGCATTAATTGAAAAAGACAGCACCGCGCACCAGGAACCCATGACTCGTTCGCCTGAAAATATAATGAAGCAACTTAGTGTGGAAGGAAAGATGGGGGAGCATTTCCATTTCTGCACAAGCAGCTCCTGCCTTGTGTGCACAAGCTCTGCCTGCCCTCTTTTTCCAAGAGACCCAGAGAGCACAAAGGTTTGTTCACATAGTTTCATCTTTTACCTTCTATCTCTCTACGCGAGTAAAATCACTTCACCGAGCTAAGGGCTTTTTATTTATTTTTTTGAAGAGAGACTTCACACAATCCACTGTGAAGAAAGATGACTTCAGAAATAAGGTTCGGAATTAGTTCACAGCCTCCTAAGGTCACCCAACACCCAGGTGTTTACTTGGCCTCATGCCAAGGGAGGGAGTGGGCCATGGGTGCAGCTATGTACCCTGAGAGGCTGTACAGTTCCTTGGGAAGTAAGAGACCAGTCAAGATTCAAAATCTTGGATAGAGGCTCACCTTACCCTCAGCCCCAAGCTGGGCTCCTATCAGAAGCACCTGGGGGCAGGAAAGAAGCTCAGTTGGCCTTGCTGACCTCACCACCTGGCCCTATAAACACCCACCTGCTCACCTACAGAATCGGCTTCTCTTTGTGTGTTATCAGCAGAGAGAGTGAAAAGCGTACCGGAGGGGTGATTTGAATTTCATTTTCTCAATATGTCCCCCTGTGGGGAACACTGCGTGGCATGCATGCTGATTCAAAGAAAATTGTCTCTCTCACTGGGGTTTAAGGCTAGGCATGGGCAGCTCACATTGCACAGGGCTGTGGGGCGCCCTGAAAACCGCCTGAGGGGGTCACACAATAGAGTGGGGGCTGGCACCGCAGCCTTTACAGTGGCGCTGTGTGATTTGGACAGGCCTCAGAACCCTGTGGATTGCAGTGTCCTTGCCTATCAAATGAGCAAACTGTACACTGCGACCCTTCCCCTCGCTTCGCCTCTTAGAGCCCAACAAAGCCAAGTGATAAGATGGGGCTACAGACACAAAAGATTCACTCCTCAAAATAAATGTTTCCTGGAGTTTTTTTGGAAGGTGGGTGGCTTTGTTTTCCCTTCCTTTTGGTTGTTTGTAGGACAAAGGGGAGGGAGGGGTTAGGATCTGGAACTGATCTCAAAAGGAACCACAGTCTCTGGTGGGAGGTCACACTAAGGACAGCTTCTGATGAGGCTGGGGAATCTTTGTCCACCTGCAAGGGACCTCCTCCCCAACCCCCCAGGCACCCCATGACCCAAAGGAATGTAAGAAGAGGATTAAAGTCTCAGAGGGGAGGAGATAAAAAGGCCTCAAGACCTTGAGCCTTGGAGCTGAACCCCGAGCTTTATGATCAAAAGACAAATAAACAGCCATTCCCATCAGGTCTCTCCAATCTGCTGAGCACCTCAAATGTTTCCTTTTTATAAACAAGCTTACCTGAAGAGGCAGAGTGCACCAGACCCTGCAATCCAACGCAGTTTTTGGCAGACCCCCTCAAGAGAAAATGCTGCAGACAGCTTATCAAGTGCCTTTCTCACTTTTCTAGGAAATAAGATGTCCAAGTCTGAACACAAACCACAAACAAAACAAAATCAGCCTGCCTCTTCCTGTCTGCTGCCCCATCCTGACACAGGGAAGGTTGAGCATATGAGAAGGTTTAGAGATGGAAGCCGCTGGAAGAATTTTAGATAGGGCTGTGGATCAAGAAACAGAGCAGAGAAAGGGTATTCCCTGCAGCCTCCTAACAAATAATGGGTTCTGTTGCAGAGCAAGTTGCTCAACTCTAGGGGGCGCAATCCACAGGGAAGCCTGCGGATCTGTATTCAGGGAATACAAAACTAATGGTACCCTGAGGAGTAAGGCAAGATGAAGGTCTCAACAACTGCCCACTATGAGCCGCCACTTGGATACAGCAGAGCATACACAGAGCACATCTGTGCCCTGGTGAAGCTCCATTCTTGCGATACAGGTATATAGCCCAGTAGAAGGAGATTCTGCTATAGTGAGAACACCCCAGGGGAGAGAGAAGTGGGGGGTTGTGGTTTAGACAGAGTCCGTTGATCAGGGAAGTTCTCATTGAGAAGAAGTGAACTTTGTTCAAAGACATGAAGAAATGAGAGAGTGAGTCCAGCCTAGAGCCTTTCTGGGCTAAGAGGGACCTGGGTAGAGGGGACAGTGAGTGCAAATGTCCCAAAGATGAAGCTCGTGTGGTAGAGGCATAGTGCACCCTGGAAGCTAGTGGAGCTGGAGTAGAAAGACTGAGGATGTCTTGCAGCTCCTGGGTACAATAGGGAATCACATCACTTGAAGGCAGGTGTCCCACCCCATACACACTGGCCCATTAACCTGCTCACTTTGATTTCTATCTCATTGCCTCTGGAGGCCTGTGGGCTGGTTCTTCATTAACTAACATCTAATCTCAGAAATAGTCCCATATAGTTAATAAGCAACTAGGAGTGATGCCCCAACCCCCTCCCAGCCTGGCTCCCTGGATCGCCTGCACTTAGGTGGTGACCACTGTAAAGATTAGGCAGGTCTCTAGCTTCCAGGCAGCCATGGAGTAGCTTAACACTGACAGCTGCTGAATCCTCACTGTTATGAAGTGTGGGGACCTAGTATCACGGGGTCCCACACTGTCCCTTGCTACCATCATTTTAGTAATGCTTTCATTACTGCAACTTGTAGCCTGGAGGCATCATGGAGGTGGGGACGCACAGAGAGAGGTACAATGATTTGAAGGTAGCTCTGGCCAACTCCCCCAGTCTCACTGCAGAGGTGAATCCTCTCTCTTCCCATATCTTGCCACACAGAGAATGATTGTTTGTAGTATTCACCTTTACCTACATAGAAAGTAGAGAGAAGCCTCTGGAAAGAGTGAACTCCCTTACCCAAGCACCCAGGATGGATTCGGTGTCTGTCATACCTATGTACTCGAATGGCCTGGCTCAGAGTCGTGAATGTGGAACCTACCTTGCATACCACAAGATTGAGTTCAAGGGGTGACTCAGGTGATGATGAGTTACTGGCTAGGGACACCAAAGATGTCCTGGTCTAGAACTTCCCCATTTAATTTTCAGCATTTATCAATAGTGGTATATTGCACCATGAAGACAGATCCTATAAGCAGAGGTGACATTAGAAGCTGCAGCTTGTTGTCCTTGAAGCCTAGGGGACTGTGTTCTGCTCCAAGATTGTGTCACTGCATCTTTTAGGGTTGGAACAGAGAAGTAGAAACCATGATGCAGTTCTGAGACAAGGGCCTTTGGAGAGAGATGGAGCCCTCCATAGTTGCAGGAACTGATGAAGCAGTCTGTGTATTTGTTGATATGCATCTGCTATTGAACCTGAAGATGGTAGAGCTGGCAGTCTGCAAGATTTGATGGATATGAAGTAGGGGAGAACAAGGACAGATTTGGAAGAAGGACAAAATAGTGTCCTTCCCTCACAGGTAGGGACTGCATCAGATTTTCACCATCTCTAACTTGACTAACGCAGGCAATCTGCAAGCTAGACTAGTGTCCTCCACATTGTGGCAGCTCACACACCAGCCCCAGGACTCTCAGAAGCCTAGGCTGGAAGCCTGGTGGGCACTGGATGGGCTGCAGGCCTGACTGCTATGCCCATTGAGGTGAGCCCACAGTTCAATGATGATTTGCATGAGGAGCCATAATGGCTCCCATTAGACCCCCTCTCAATCCTAAGGTCTGAGGAATAGCTGTTCCTTCACCTTCTCTTTCCCTGCCTTCAAATTGCACACCAGTTTCTTTTGGCCAACTCCAAGTAAAGAAGGAGAACAACTGTAGGAAACAGTTCTAGGTTAACTATTCTGGTAGAGTTACCACAGCAACTTTCACCTCAGTCCTCAAATTTCCTCACCTGAGACATCTATAGATTGCCCAAAGGCAACTGTTGGGAACGGCCATCTTTAAGACCAGTTTCTCCCTCATTAGTGAGCCAGAGAAGATGGGTCATTGCTCCTGGTCAGTTTTCATTGCAGGAGGAGGGGCCAAGAAGCCTAGATGCTGGCTCAAGCAGCACTGGGAGTTTCCAGGGATGGAATGACTTCCTGGTCTTAGCTTGGATCCTCTGAGAAACTGCATGTCCCAACAGTGCACACAATGTCCTTATTCAGGCCAGTGAGAAAGAGATATTATCATCTACTTTGCAGGAAGCGATTCTCAGATCCAGCAGTGGCAGCTAGTCGCAAAAATCTATGTTTGTCTCTAACAATCAGTCTAACCAGTAAGTCCCAGGATGTTACAGAAAGGTTTATAAACTACCCACAGTTTGATTAATGATCCAAACCCCAACTTTTCACCAGGAGTTCACCTTCCAGCAGATTCCAGAAAACCCTGATACTACCTAAGACTAATCTTTCTGAGCAAATAAATGTGAACATGTAATCTATGAAGAGCTTTCTGCAAAATATAGTCTTTGAAGACTCTGCTCCTGGAAGGAGAGAAAGGAAAAGACAATATACAATAGACAAAGAGATGTAAATATAGAAAAGAAATGGGGAAAAGTGAAATTGTTTAGAAAGACAAGGCTCATTTTTACCAAAGAAATTAAGAATGAAAAAATGACTGCTAAAGAATGCCTTCCCATAGTGCCTGCCTCAGCTTCAACTTGGTGGAAGGGACTGGGCTGCCAATCTACAAAATTGTGTGGCTTTATGAGAGTACTGACAGAATCTAAGTCTAGCTAGAGGATCCATGTCAACATTTGCAAGATGCAAAGAAAGCAAGGAAAAGAAAATGCTGCGAGGAATTCCTTTATTCAGAGTACTTATCAGAAAAAGACTTTCCACTTACCATATAAAGGAGCTGCTGTAACACTGCATGAGACTGGTCCTGAAACATCACCCTTTGGACTTCTGCCCTTAGAGATGTATGAATGGAGCAGATGCGTGTCTTTGCTGAAGCAAGATAGTTCAGACCCTTGCCAGGAGTCCCCCAGGTACACAAGCAGGCCAGCTGGAAATACCTGCAAGGTTATGAGGGTCTGTAGCATGGAGCCTAGGGGAAGAGAAATTAAAGATTTACCTTGTAAAAGTGAGAGATGAGGCTGAATTTCAGTTTCCTTAGTATTCAAAAGATGACAAAGTTTAGGAGCTAAACACTAACTCAGTGACTCATGCATTCTTGCTGAATTCTCATACTCCCAGTGGTTCATAACAAATATGACTCAGCTCTTTTGTTATTCCACAGGCAGAAAAGTCAGACCTCGGTGTCCCTGAGGACAGAAATGTTTCAAATTAGAATTAAGTGTGTGATCTCTTTGTCTAGAGCAGGGGTTGGCAAACTTATCCTTTAAGGGCCAGATATTAAAAACCTTAGACCTTGTGGTCCATTCAACCTCTGTTGCAACTACTAAGCTCTGCCATTGTGGCATGAAAGCAGCTATAACTGATATATAAATGAAAGAGAGTTGCCATGTTTCAATAAAATTTTGTTTACCAAAACAGGCCCAGGCTACATATGATCTGTGAACTGTATGTAGTTTGCTGTTCAGATTTGGTACTTTCTCAAGAAGTTGAGCTTGCATGCGTTTAAAGCATGGGTAGACTGAAAGTTTAAATTATGTATTATTTACAAAGTATGTATGTTCTAACACAGACAAGGAAGAAGAAAATAAAGAGTAATAGTGAACAAAGAGATGAAAGAAAGCTGAGTGTTGGTTTCATTAGCCTGAGGGAGAAGATTGCAGAAAAGAACCAGAAGGAATAAAAGGCAAAACTCACCTTGTAAAGGACGCACACACTTGGATGAAGGTGAGACAACGTAGAGAATGAGAGAGCAAGAAATCAAGGCACACAGACTCCAGAACATTCTCTACCCTCACCAGCACTGTCTCAACAGCTCCCTGACCTTGGCTTCCTCTTCTGCAAAATGCAGAGCTGGCACAAAGAGCTGTGTCATTCTGTTGTTGCGCCCAATCCCAGCTTCACAAACTCTTCAAAAGCCCAAGCCAAGCAGGGAACAAAGACACAGCAAGCCGTGGCAGAGAAGCCGCTGTGGGAGGGGGCAAAGATGTCTCTTGGTGAGGACAGATCCCTATCTTCCTCCTACAACACATTATGCTGAAGACATATCTGAGCATGTGCTTAAATAAACAATTTAATCAGCAGCCCCAAGTTTCCTTTTATCTCCCAATCTTCTAGCTAGACTGAATAATTATTTTCCATCTTCTAACCACTGGACTGTTAAGTATCAGCTGAGGCAAACAGAATATCTGGCATTGTTGAATGGCGTCACAGCCCTTGGCTTTCACTAACGCAATTTCCAGGGTGGCTGCTTTTTAAAAAGACCTTGCAACTAAACATGGATCTCAGAATGATTGTGCTGTAGAGAAACACTTTGTAGTATGGGAGGGAGGGAAAGGGTTTTCATCTAGTGACTGCCATCAGCATTCTGGTCATTAACAAAGAAAACAATATACGGGTCAGGTTGCAAGCAATCCCTTCATGGCTTTGAGCAAGGAGAGGATTTCTAGACTGTCTGAGAACCAACCCCGTAGCATTTTTCTCAGTCTTACTTCCGCACCTGTACAATGGAGCTAGAAATGTTTGCCTTGAGTGATTGTTCTGGAGAATAAATCTGATAATGAAGAAATGTGTCTGACCCAGCCCCCAAAGCATAAACAAGACTGATAGAACTCAGTTCTTCCACAAGCACGGTCATTCTAACAGGGCTGGGAACTTCAGGCCTTAAAAAAGATATTTTTCCAGCTCTTGATCAATCTTTCCATGGTGTGCACCCCCTATAGAGTTGTTCTCCCACAATAGACTCCAGGCTGGTGTAGACATTATTTACTTTTGCAAAACAGCACTGCAGAGCCCACCTCTTGGTTACTGTCCTACCTTAATGGCACTGTGGAATTATGGAAGTACATAGCCCAAAGAATGCAGGGCTGTAAAATCTTGGCAGTCAGACTTGCCACCCATTGGTTTCTTTTGGCAGCATACCCTGGACACGTCCTTCCTGTCCCCTCAGCCCTTCCCAAGTCTACTCCCTCTCTCACCCCGCCCCAAGGCCTAAATCAGGGAGAGGAGCTACCTGCCTCACCACAGAGGCCTTTTCTGATCAAAGCTTTATTGGCTCTTCATTCCCACTGCCCTTCTGCAGGCTTCAGGAAGTGACTCATGGGAAGTCCTGTAGCTATATTCAGGCTGCTCTCTGTGACCTCAGCCTTACCCGCCTCCATTCCGTTCTCCACACAAGGCCAGTAGGCCACTCCACAAACCCAGATCCGCTCCCTACCCTGCCCTGCTCAAGATCCATGGCACACAGAACAAAATTCAAGCACCTAGCAAGATTGCAAAAGCCTGTCCTGACCTGACTACAATGATGACTGGGATCCCTCATCTGTCGGCCTTTATTTGTGCGTTGTACTCTGCTTTTCATGCTCCTTTCATATTCTGGTACAACTTCTGCTACATTGCGTATGTGTGCGTGTGTGCATGCATGCATGTGTGTGCGTGTGTGTTCATGTTACTGGAAATTGAAGTCAGGGCCTTCACAATGAACTACATCCCCAGCTGGGTTTTTCGTTTTTTGTTTTGTTTTGAGACAAAGTATTGCTAAGTCATTAAATTGCCCAGGCTGGAGTTGAATTTACAGTCCTGCTCTTTTAGCTCCCTTAGGGTGCTGGGATTACAGATGTGTGCCACTACACCTGGCCTCTGCTCAGTCTTTAACATCCAGCTTAAATGCCACCTGTCTCTTGTACTATGGGCAGTCCCAAGTACCTGCTCTTCTCTGCTCTTGGAGTAACCTGTGTCTGTTCTAGTCCTTGCCAGTCATAGCACAGATACTTACTGATTGTTTGTGGTCCTGCTCTGCTATCACCTCCATAAGGACATGGGCTATAATTTATTCATCTTGGTATTTCCCACACCCAGTGTGCTACCTACCATGTGTGCAGGAGAACTTTGTTCACTTCTATGGGATGAATAAAGAGAAAGAATACTAGGGGATTGATGGATAAGAGCGACAGATGAAGGTAAGACACAAGAAATGCAGAGATGCCATCAAGGGAATCCACTAATATTTCTTTATTAATGGTCTTTATTTCTTCTTGGAATTATCTTTGGAGAATTAGCCAGTCTTTCCCTCTGTCCTCTCTTTCCCATCAAATCAATAACCTTCTGTATTCTCAGAACTGTCAGTCATCTTGTGTCTATGATTTTGAACCATAATTATAACCTATCCCTTGCCTATTTCTTACTCTGCATTCACAGAGCCCATGAGGCTTTGATTTTTTTTCACATTTGCTTTGCCCATTTTCTCTACCTTTTATCATATACAATGACCATATCAATTGTTTGCAAATGTGAAGCCAAGAGACTCTTCATTTTGGTGCAAAAAATTTCAGGGTTCAACAGTAATAGCTTCCTTCACAACCTATTTGCTGTTTCCTCATCTTGGGACCCCGGGGCAAGTTCCACACCTCTTGGCAGGGGACATAAAATCTTCAACATCCTGGGCTTCATAGCTCTCCAGGCTCCGTTCCACTCTGCTTTCTGGCATACTGTTCCTGAAGTCTTTCCCCCTCGTCCTCCACCTAATAAATGTTTTCTTTTGTTTTGTTTTTGGCAGTACTGGAGATTGAACCCAGGGACTTCACACTGACCTACATCCCTAGCCCTCTTATTTATTTATTTTTTTAAACTTTGAGACAGAACCTTGCTCAGTCTCTACAAGTTGCTGGGGCTGGACTTAAACTTGCCACCCTGCTGCCTCTGCCTCCCAGAATGCTGGGATTACAGGCATGTGCCACCACTCATCCTCGGAGCCCCATTTTGGCTGCTGCCTTCTCGAAAGCATCTTCCCTACCAGCCCTCTCCCCTTGCAACCTGGGCAGATGCTGCATGGTTTTATACAGAGATTTTTTCCACCTTGGTTTTATTTTCCTCTTTTTAAATTATATTTTAGTTTGTGATATTGGGTGCAGATCGTTGGGCTATAAATAGTACACTTACAACAATATATTGAAATGAGTGTTATGTGAATGTGGTCTCTTTCTCACTCTCAGAATACCTGATTATACTGTGCTCTCCCTTCTTATGATGTTGTGAGATGACATAGTCCCTATATGATAACATGAAGTGAGCTGAGAGACATAAGCATCTTGATGTATCACAGGTGACTGTGGGTAGCTGAACAGTGGAAAGCAGTACTGCGGAGAAGGAAGCACGACTCTTTTGGCATTGCTTCATGAATACTACATAAATACATGAACCTAGTGCACATGACACTCCATCATCTTATGTCTTGCCTCCTGATTCAATAAAACTTATTATCATCATAAATCATATATTCATTTTTCCTTCCTTTCTATGTAGTTCTATTGCAACCAGACATGTTCTT
>PVIC010036968.1:0-18323 GCA_004025085.1 Thryonomys swinderianus
TGTTCATCCAAGGCCAGCCTAAGGCTGCAGGGTCCCTGCTGAGGTCATCCATGCTGCTCCTCAGTGGCTTCTTTCTTAAGGCTTCAGCTTCTCCATCTGTCAACTCTTGATATCGCGACTGGCTTCTCCCAGAGAGATCTATAGAAAGCCTATCATCACTTCTGTCATATTGTATTGGTCACTCAGATCCACCATGGTACAATGTAGGGTCCCGTGGAATGGGTATGAATTCTAGAATGTGGGTTCATGTAGGCCATTTCCTGGCTGCCTGCCACAAGCTACTACAGTTTAGAGAGAGAACAACATGTAAGCAGAAAAATGGACAAAACATACAAAAATTATATTCATAAAAATACATGTAAATAAACATTAAGACTCATCTTAAATGTCAAAGGATGTTCCACCTTGTAGCTATATTGAGATGCCATTTTTACCTATAATATTAGTAAAGGTAAAATACAAAATTATAGCTCACTGTATTGCTGAAGATTTGGAAAAATAGCGACTCATTCATTAGTGGTGGTAGGCACTGGTAAAACCTCTATGAAGAGCAATTTGGCAGTAACAATACAAAATAAAAATGTATATATCTTTTGATTCAATAATTCACTTCTAGGCATTTATATTAAGTATATTCTGGCACATGTGAAAAATCACATCTATGCAAAGATATTTATTGCAGCACCAAATTGTAATAGTGAAAAATTGGAAGCCATCTGTATTTCCATTCGTTGGGACCTGATTAAATTATGGCAACACACATATATAATTCTACGCATTTAGAGAAGTATTGGTTTAAAATTGTCTTTGTATTGGTTTAGAATTTTCAACAATGTGTGCTGAAAGATACACAAGCAAGATGCCAAATAGACCATCAGCATTTTTGAAAAAATACCTACACGACAGAGCATCTCCACCTCATGACCAAGGGAGTGGGACTAGTAGTTATGTTTGTAGAAGAGAACTTAGAGGCTAAGGCATGAGGAGGTGAGAGAGAATTACTTTTATGTCTATACTATTATAAAGTGTGAATTTTATATTATTCACATGCATCAACCACCATCTCAATCTGTTTGCTACCGCTACAACAGAATGTCTGAGATTAGACAATTTACAAAGAAAAGAAGCTTATGGAGGCTCACAGTTTAAGGTCCAATGGCATAGCACCCCCCATTTCCGTGGCTTCTGGAAAGAGCCTTGTGTTGTGGCACCATGTAAAGAATTAGAAAATCAATAGATCACAGATAGACAATTCCCGGATCTTCTCTTTGGCATGAACACCTGTAGATGCAAATGAGCTCTAGAAAGTAGGGCAGCTTTTATAGAGTGCAAAATTTCTACAGGAAACTTGGTGTGGGAATGTGATGAGGGGAAGGAATAAATATGATACAGAAAGAAAATAAAAGAGCATGTATAAAGGGGGTGAGGAGGTGTGGGTGGGTAGGGATATGGGTAAAAATGAGAATTAACTTGTGTCATATACTGGTACAAGTTCCCCAATGTTATACATGATTTTGAGATGTATATAAATTGTACCAATAAAGAATTCAATTTATTAAAAAAAAGAATAAGATGTGGAGCGAGTACGAACTGAGTGGAAGTATGGATGCAAGAGGAGAATGACTTTCTTTATTACAGCTCACTCTCGTGGTAACTGATCCCGCCCCACCTGCCTGGGCTCCCTCCACACACCTGACCTGATCTCAAGAGAACTAGTCCGGTCTCTCTAGAAAGACATCAGTCCACTCATGAGGGCGATTTTCCCGTGATCCGCTCACCTCCCACTGGACCCACCTTGTAGTGATCCCACCTCTTCAATCGCTGGGAGACCAACCCTCCAGCACATGAGCCTTTTGATGAACAGACCATAGTGATTACTCAAAACTAATCTCTAAAATGAATGTTTGAAAACTACATTGTAATAATCTGCAATGATGGTGCCTTAGGCTAAGCTGGGGTCAAAAAGAACAAAAGGAAATAGAATTGGCAGGACACGGTGAGTGATTGGATTGTAGAGTGGGAGAAGGAGAGAGGACAAGGTCTCGGAGCATACCTCTGATTACGGTGTTAAAACACTTGATAAAACAGTTAAATTTTATGGAGAAAGCCCATCTTTACAAAGCCAAGTTATATCATTTTCTGTATTCTTCTGTAAGCCTCTTCCAGTTAGAGATAGATTTTAAATTTCTTTGCATCTCTCACAGCACCTAGCATGGTATCTGATTTGTTCTGATTCCCAATAAATATTTGTCAAACAAATGTCTAAACATTAAATGTCTAAAACTGTGATTTATCTTTTTAGAAGGTCGATTAAATTTTTGCCTCCATGTAGCATATGAGCACCAAAGAGTCTGGAAATACATCATACCATCTTTTTACCCAGGGGTGAGGAACAAATGGGGAAAACATGGAGATGAAGTAGCAACTCACTAACTGAGACAAGGCCCAGGACTTTCAAATCGCAGGATAATTTTTCTGATGCCTCTACTAAAAGGGAAGAGTCCACTGAACCACCAGAGGGCTCTCATCCTCATTTTCTTATTTAGTAGTAGACTTGAAACCAAACAAGAAATAAAGAAAAAAATGCAGTTGGGGAGCAGAGGAAAAAGAACACATATACATCCTTCCTCTCCACTGAATTTATGCTGCAATTGCAAGGCTGTCCTGCCACTTCATCTTATAGGATGAAGGGGCAGAATCTCCACAAACGAGCTTTAAACACCCGCTCTCCAAGGGTCCAGCAGGGCCTCCCTGCCTTTGGCTCACTGTCGTCTGACTTTATCTTTAGTGCTCTGTAATGCAAATCCTGTGTGGAAGCTGTTCCCATATGAGGAAGGAGGGTGCTGCCGGAGTGCTTCCCTTCGGGTAGGCCTCCGATGGGGTTACTAGTTGAAATCTTCAGGAAGATCTGAAGGTCCTAAAAATCTAGGATTGCTGGAGTCCACAGCATTTACAATGGTCTTTATTCTGTTTGAATTTGGGGTTAAGGAAGAGGCGTTATGATGTGACTGGAGATCCTCTTGTTGGTTTTGTGAATGCCTGCCAATAATGAGTGGGTTTTCCTCTTATTAACCTCTTATGACTCCTGGAATCACTGTAGGCTCTTTTAGAACCTGTGACCTACCACTAAATCTTCCAAGTGCACAAATTATTCCCTATTAAATCTCTTATTGGATTAATAGAGCCTTTGAATTAACAGAGCAGAGAAGGAAATGAATGCTTTTTGAGTGCTGACACTGGGCCGGATGTTCTAGACCCATTATTATTATCTACCTCCCATAACTTTCCCACCATGCAGTACTGCACCAGCAATTTGCATAAAAGAAAACCATACTCTGCAAGTTTGAATGAGTCACTGGTGTTGTCAGTGCTGTGGAAACTGGATACTTGAATTGAGAGTGTTTATATGGTGAACGTCTTTTCACTTTGACATCTTAGTAGCCCCAGGATGCTCTGGGCTTTCTTCCTTTGGATACCACCCTGTGCTCACGTGTGCCACGGCCTTTGGGCCAGTAGCTCATTGGTGGAGCTACATGTTCTGTGGCCACCCCAGTGTGTACCAGGAGTCAGTCCGGTTTAATTGTGCTCCAAGCAACACAGCAAAGGCCCCTCCCCTTGTGGTGGGAAGCGGGAGGGGGAGTACGGGCATCAACTCCTCACTGTTCACGAGAGAGAGGCAGCTGGGAGACCGTCGCGGGTCTGCTGCGGTCACTCTCATCACCACTCGGCCTCGCTCTTCTCCTTCCAGCTCCGGATGGCCTCTGACGCCTGCAGGGCTGGGACTGCGGCCACCGGCTGTGTGACTGTGCTCCGTACTGTGGGTGTCGAGCACTGGCCCGTCACAGTGAGCTTGAGTAGTCACAGGCCTTGCTCTTTGGATTGGCCCGTGGCAAAAGAAAAGGAGGATTTCCCCGACTCTTCTACACCTCCTCATCGAGTCAGCTGGGACGCAGTGCCCTTCAGGCAGGATGGTAGCATGAGGCTGGTTGTACAAGCTACGCAAGCATGAAGAGCAGTGGCCTTTGGCCCTCTTTTTGGGGGCCACACCTCGAGCCACGGGGGAAGCTGCGACAGACAGCGCGAGCCTTTTGCTCCCGGCCTGG
Organism: Thryonomys swinderianus; assembly: GCA_004025085.1. Classification (NCBI taxonomy): domain Eukaryota; kingdom Metazoa; phylum Chordata; class Mammalia; order Rodentia; family Thryonomyidae; genus Thryonomys; species Thryonomys swinderianus. The sequence goes on from PVIC010036968.1 coordinate 4,104, forward strand.
AAGGCAAAGCAGTTTGGGGCTCTGAGTCCCCTTGCTGTCACGCGTGAAAAACAAACTGATTTCCAAAGTAAGACTTGTGTATGTGGGCCTCTCTCTCTGGAACCCGTAACCTTGAATGGGTTCACGTGGGGGAGACAGAGGGTTGTGTCCTTGGTTGGATGATGTGGGATTTCAGGAGACTCTTGAATGAAGATAGGAGAGAGTTTGGCAAGTGGAAGCTGAAGGATTATTATAGGCCTATGAATCACCGCAGGCGAGTGACATGCGTGGGGCGAGTGAGAGTGGGCTGGAGGCGGAGGCAGAACAGAAGAAGGAAGAGAGCCAGGGGCAGCAAAGACTCAGACTTTGGCCCTGATAGGATGTGTGTTCATAAGGGTGATCAAAATATATGGTGAATGCTCACATCTCAAAAATTTTATTACAGTGAAAGACACATTGACATTAAACATCCTCAGAATAGTCCTTCTTGCCCCAAACATAGTCACCACATCCTTCTTGCCACTTGCTAAGAAAGTTGTGGAAGTCTTTCATGAACGTCTCTGCAGAGTGTAATACAAAATAACAATGAATGCTGGTGTGTAAGGCCACCCAGTGGAAAGGCAGGCTGAGGTTCATGACAACGCTGCCTACCGGTGTCCTCGTCCACCTGAGTCACCAGATGGGCACTGGGCACATGCTGGCTCTTCTCCAAAGTCAAAACGACCATGACTGGCAAATGTTTTGAATCCATTCAGGTCATCTAGGCATCTGCAACAGTACAAGGAAAGACACTCGTGAAATAGGAGTCAAGAACTGCTTCAGAAAGAGGCAAAGGGACGGGATCAGTGTGTTCAAAGCGAGGGGAGGCTTTTGAGGGGGATTCGTGGCAATGTGTCTTTTATTGTAAAAGATTCTATCTAATTCAACATGCACCATATATCTATCTCTATCTCTATCTATCTACCTACCTATCTATCTATCATCTATCTATCTATCTATCTATCTATCTATCTATCTATCTATCTATCTATCTATCATCTATCTTAGAGAGAGAGAGAGAGAGAGAGAAATTTTGTTTTTGTTTTTGAGACAGGGTCTTGCTTTGTAGTTCAGGCAAGAACTCACAGCAATCTTTCTGCCTCTACCTCCCGATGCTGGGGTTACAGGGGTGAGTCACCACACCTGGCACTGTGGTGTGTGGTACTGATTGCTGGTGGGTGTGAGTCACCATGCCTGGCACTGTGGTATATGGTTACTGGGGATCAAACTCTGGACCTTGCACTTGGTAGGCAGGCACCGGAACCACTGAGCTAAATCCGCGGCCCTGGTCTATATTTTTTAGTCATGGTGCACATGTAGAAAAACTTTCTCTTAGGGAATCAGCTCATGTGATGACAGAGGCTGACAAGTCCAGAATCTGCAGGCTGGAGTGTGGTAGCTCAAACCTGAAGGCTGACTGCAAGAGCACCCTCAGGAGGGGCCTCAGTGGTTGCCTGGTGCCTACTTTCTAGAGGGGCAGAGAGTCTGTAGACAGGTGGGAGCCACCACGCCCGGCACTGTGGTATGTGGTATTGATGGCTGGTGGGCATGAGTCTCCACGCCCAGCATTGTATGTGGTTACCGGGATCGAACTCAGGACCTTGCGTTTGTGCTTGCGAGGCAGGCGCTGGAACCACTGAGCTAAATCTCTGGCCTGAGGTGCCACTGTTTTTAAGCTACTTCATTTGTGGTACTTTGTTATAACATCAATATTAGCTATACTACTATGTTATTTTGCATGCAATTAGATTATTACAGACATCATTAGGTCTAGTAGTAAATTTGGGGGTAAATATTAATTTGGACTATTTAGAAACTGGGTAAGCAACCTGGTACGATGGTGATCTGTCTTGGAGTCAAGGCCACTGGCATCCAGAGGGTCTTGTGGGGATGAGATGAGATGACGGGGTGGAGAGCACAGGGCTGATACCTCAGCACCGCACAGCTGCCCACTCAGGGTCCTGCCTGTCTGGCGACCCACTGTCCTCGGCTCACCGGAACACAGCGTACCCGTGACCTCGTCACTGACACACAAACACACCCCTGCACGGTCGGCGCAGAGTCCCCTCTGCTCTTGTCTTGAGATCCCCTGGAGCTGAGCTGTCTTCTCTCCCCAGGGAGCGAGCAGAGCACCCAGGCCGCGTGCTGCGGTCCTCTGCTTCGGCTCACGGGGCTGGACGGTGAGCTCTTCTGAGCACCGCTAGCCTGGCTTCTCCCTCTCATCTGTGGTGCTGCTTTCTGAGGTTTCAGTTACCCAAGACGAACAGTTGTCCAAAAACGCAAAATGGAAAATTCCAGAAAGAGGTCTTTACGGGACTTTTATGCTAGTATATTGTTAGATTCTTCTGTTCTGTTATTGGTATTGTCTCTTACCGTGCCTCATTTGTAAATTAAGTGTGTGTACGGGATAAACATAGTACAGGGGTGCAGTACCAACCACCACTGAAAGGTTTTCCCGGGGGTCTTGGAGTCTGTCCCCATGGATAAGGGGACAACTTTCTGCCATGCAGATAATCCCTGTCTTCCATGCGCAGGAGCCAGAATGGCTCGCGAGTGGGTTTAGAGAAACCTGCTGGAAGGCCACTCTCTGTGCGTCCCTCTTCTCTCTTGATTTGAGCCTTACACAGAAAGCCCAGTCCCTGAGTGGCGAAACTGGCTCAACGGGTGGCCAAGAGTCCGCTTGGTCTCCTTTTCTTCGTCTGACCATGTGTGAGGACAATAAAGCATTGCAGTGCCAGGAAGAGTTTGGCATAGGAAGATGCCAGCAGTGCCAGCACGGTCTACTTTACAATAAAGTGAATTTTACTTAACCGTACAATCTTAAAAATTGGCAAAGTCAGGTTAATACACATACGTAAAATGACAGCATAATTGCCTTTTAGGATGTAGTTAAGAAAATACTTATATGAAATAAAGCACTTCTAGTTTGAGAGTTTTCGGAATTGTGTAGCAGATTCCCAGCAAGGCAAAAGCCGGGCAATATTTGTTTTTCCTAACTCTGTGTCATCACTGAACTTCATCATTCAATTCTTAATAAAATTTAGTGTTGAGTGAAAACAAATCCCTAACGTGTAACCGAATATATGTGCTTGGGCCAGACTTAAGCCGCAGCGGAAGGTTTGTAAGCTCTGGCTGTGGACAGGATCTCTCCCTGCTTCCCGTCAGCATCTCAGAGGAGCTGGGCCAGCTGAGCAGCTAAGCAGCCGCCCACAGAGCCAGCCGGGGGACCAAGCTCAGCTCTGCCTTCCAATCGCTGCAGGATGGATGTGTGCAGGCCTCTGGCTTTCCTGCAGACGCTCTGCCGGGGGTCACCACCTCCCCGCCCAGGCCATAGAAGAGGTGGCTAGACACATATACACAGTGGGCACTGTACTTACTTGTGTTATGATTGCATGAGTTCTACAGCACAGTGGAGTGCAGTGTGGTTCCACTCACTGAATTAATCTGAACCGTTCATGCATTATCTTTAATAGCACTATTATTGGGTTAGGAAATCAATTTAATGGCTGCAACATAGTTCAAATAATAGAAGAGGAAAGACTATGGTGGAAAATAAAGGGGGCTGTCACGCTGTAAAAATGAATATGGTTTTGTGAAACTTGTTTCATATACACGCATGTACCCACATGTGTGTTACATGTACCTTGCATGTTTCTACTGAATCATTACATGAAGTCTATTCCTGAGGGCGTCTGTCAAAGATCAGAAGCTGTTGGTAGAAAGGAAACAATCGGGAGATGAGGTCAGATGGATCTGGATTTCAATTCTGAGGCTACTATTTGCTGAGGATGTTACTTAGATATGTATACTTAGATATGTATGGGGCAACAGATACATATTCGAAGTCTAGCGGATAGTGTGCTGTGTGCTGTGTTTGGGAGAAACAATCTTCCCAACCCCAAAGCAAACTATCAGCCTCTCTCCAGCACTTCACGTCTCTGTGACTTACAGAAAAGACAGATGTTTAGATAGAAAGAGATCTTGGGGAAGCTCAGTGCTGCTTTAGTGCCAGTGGAATCCAAGTTTTTGACTGACCACCTCCATCCTGGGATACGGTGAACACCGATTAGATCTCTCAGCCAGGCATGGGGAAGCAGGGCACGCACTCAGCCCGCTCACTGCACCTCCCTTGTGGATAATTACAAAAGGAAGCTGCCGCTGGCCCTTTCCGAACCTGGTCCTTTGTTCACAACATCCCTGTTTTCACTCTGAGAAGCAGGATCTCTGCCATGTGAAAACATTTTCAGACCCTTCCTTGATAGCTGACCATGCACTTAAGTCAATGGCAAGTAGCTATGTATTCAAGTAGTTTCCAGGTGAACTGGGAGATTTCATCGCTGCCAAAGGATTTTATTTATATTAGCGAGATATCTGGGGTGGCAGTGAGAGCAGAGTCCCTTTCCATAGCTGCTGAAGAATCACACCGTTCATGGATGTGACTGTTCCTCTTAACAGGTCAGCTTCACTGGATTAAGAAATGCCTCACTGGATTAAGAAATGCCTAGCAGATTAGCATAGCCCGCTTCTGAGTGTGTCTGAGTGAGTCATGGAGGTGTAACCATGGGTACTAATCCCGAGTCTCGCTTGTTCCTCTGCCGGGGTTCCCCGTGTTACTTCCTGACTCCCGTGAGCCGCGCATCTTGCTCCACTAGGCCCTTCCCTTACGATGCTCCTTGTCTTGGAGCCAGCTGACCATGGGCCGAATCTCTTGCAACTGTGAGATAAATTAAACTTTTCCATCTTCAAATTGTGAGTGTTGGGTACTGTGTCTCTGTAGCACGAAAGCTGATTGATACAGGAGGAGCTGATGAGGTCATAGCCATGATGGTATAATAAAGGCAAAGGAGGAGTTCAGGCCTTCCGGACAGCACATGTCATCCCTTAGAAACTGAGGTGCAGCTATCTAAAGTAAAATAAATTCTGAGGTACACAACGTTTGCCTTCTGTTCTTCCTGTTTTCACGAAAGCATCAATCTCCATGACGAGGGCCCTAGTTCCCCACAGGCCCTCCTCTGGGTCACCAGGTCTGTCCAGCTGGCCCGCTTCAAGGCTTCAGCTGCCCGCAGTCCTCATGCTCTGGCCCACCTCTCCTCTTCTCCTTAACCTCAAAATCTACCCATTCTGTCTGTGTTCTTCTCCACTGAAACTACAGTCTGATGATCTCTGTCACAGGGATTCTGGTACTGAAGATGGAGAGAGTATCTGAAATGAACTAATTATCTCTAAGATTGGAAAGCTGAGCTTCTGGAAGAGCCTAAGAGGGAGATATTTGGTGATGAAGTCAAGCTGTGAGTATTCCTCAAGTCGGTTTATACTTTTAACACTTCCTACTGGTGTAGAATTAAGTATTATAGGGAATAAAGATGGCCTTGGCCTCAGGAGTTTACACTCAAGATGAGGGATGTTCGATGCCAGGAACTTTCACCCTCCACCTTCAGTCATCTTATCTAGTGGTGTTAGAGCCAAACCCCGGCCTCAGAAAACAGATAAAACCACGGGGAGCCAGGATCGGAACTAGGGTCTGGTCTGAAACGGGTGGTCTGTCCAGGATTCTGTGGAATCAGAGACCAGAAAGTCAAGCACGCAGTGATAGGGCGCTGCATGGAACTGATGTGGAAAGGGGGCGGGGCGTGAGAGAAGAGGGGGCAGTGCGAGGGGTGTGGAAGAGCACAAGGAGCAGTTATGGAGAAGCTTCTAGAAGAGCTGGGAAACGGCCTTCCGGTGAGGTCTGCAGTCATGGTCAGCACTGGTTTATTCTACCATAGTTCCTTTTGTCATGCTGGGGATAGCCAAGGCCTTAGACACGCTGGGCAAGTGCTCTAGCACTGAGCTGCACCCCAGCCCATCCACAGGAGCTGGAAGAAAAAGGTTTTCCTGGGTCAAGGCTTGGGAACAGGACGATGTGCCAGAGGCCCAAGGGAAAGACCATGAAGGTGGTGAAAGGTGTCCTCTGTGGTGGCTTTCTCTTTGGTATCACTGTGGCCAGCTGAGGGAAAGACAGCCACGGGCCAGCGGAGGCGTCCTGTAGAGGGACGGGAGCAAACCCAGTCTCTCCTCAGTAACGTGGAGCCGTCGCCTGGGTGGAGGGGGTGCAGGCCCGGGGTCCCAGGCTGGGCCCCTCGGGTGGCACTCGCAAGCCTGTGGGAGGACGGCAAAGGCGGCAGGCGACTCCGCCTCTCTTCCTGGAATCCTGACCGGTTTCCATGTACATAACGCAGCTTAATCCACGGAATCAGGAGTTGCTGGGAGGCAGGTTCTTTCTCTCTTTTTTTCCCTCTCGAAGACATGGAAACCTTTATTTTCTCCCTACACCACAAACCGGTGCCGTTAAATAATATTGGATAATTGTACCTGCCGCACTTCCCATATTGTGCCAAGCAAAAATAATTGCTGGTTTTCTGCCTTGCCATTTAGCTGTGACTCCGTCATTTGACTCGGAGCATGTCATTTTCTCCCATTTTAGACTGTGTACAGTCAAACTGTGTGAAAGGACTCCCAGATAGAGGCCCTGTGTGTGTGAGTGGGCGCGGGCCTCATTCACCAATGATTTCTAATTTATACAGCATTGAAAACCCACCGCTATAAATAAACACTTCTGACTGGCTTTGCTGCCTACTCAAATGCTTTATTAAAAAAAAAAAAAAAAGCTCACCACCAACTGCATGAAAAAAGAAAACAAGAGAGTCTGGCTGTGGACCCAGATTAGTGAGTGTGGGCCCTGGAACCCTCAGAGCTCAGCCCTGCAGCCTCCCCAGGCCCCCGGGCCCCCAGCGCTACCCGTGCAGGCACAGCGTGTGCTGCGGGAGTCCGGTGTGTGAAGCCGGCTTCCTGTTATGACAAATACTGCAAGCAAGTAGGTGCAGAGCAGCTCAGAATAGCTTGGGAAATGTCTGACCCTTTTGGGGAGGAGAAGAGGTGGAGGTATTGTTAAGACAGCAAGAGGACCCTTCTATCTCGATTAAAAATTAAGATGGTGACCTGGAAACAGAAGCCTGGATGTGGGCCACGCCTGGGGTAAGAGTGGGGGGCTTCTCCCCTGCATGGTCCTCCAACCCGAGAGCCCCCCTCCCCCACCCTCTATCCCCAGCGCCTTTGCTTGTCCAGCTTTATAAGACGCGTGTTCTTTCTTGGAGAAAGACTTTCAGATGACCGGTTACCGCATGAACCTATGATACGGAGAGCTAGGAGCTGGACTTGGGAATCACATAGCTGCGTTCCTCTGCACCTGTCACTTTTCTGCTTCAAACTCAGGGCTTAATATTCCCCCTCCCCCAGAGAGTTACTTATTAAACATTTATCAGCTCCGCACTATCAGAAGCTTGGTTTTCTCATTGTAAAATGACAGCACAATGCATTGCCTAATTACTAAAGTTTGTGAGGCTACTGTAAGACTAGCTTGTAAGTTATCTGGCATTTCGCAAATATTACTGCTGGCATCATCATTTCATCCCTGTTATTGCTGTTCTCTGACTAGTAAAGGCCTCACACAGCTTTTCACAGACAGCAAATGCTACATACCTTTTAATCAGTCAGTGCTCACTAAAGACTTTTGTTGTTTACCCTTTCTTTAACGATAGCAGCTTATTGTGTGCTTAATATGCGCTCAGTGGGAGTTGGTTTGGAGGGACTTCTGGTGCTCGAATAGTTCAGTAGCAGCCAGTTCATGCGGCAATCAAGGTTTAATTTGGTCTTTGGGGACAGCAAAGCCACAAATAGAAATCTGCTGGCTCATCTCAGCCCCGAGCTTACTACGACTCTGAGAAGCATGCAGCCTGTCAGCTTCGGGAGTGGAAAATTTGGGCGATCCCCTGCAGGCTTCACATTTGGGGGGTTTCCACCCTGACAACTGCTTCTGGACTCTTGCTGAGACCAGGTGCTCAGAGCAGTTAAGAGGCAGCAGCCGCCTCAGCTCGACCCAAGCAAGTCTGGAGGCTCACATTTACACAGGAGTGGAGACGGGGAGGGATGAACAGGTGCCTGCTCTCGGCGGCCCTTGGAGCGCAGCTCTCTAGAGCATTCTAGAACAGTCGCGGTGTTCATTTGTACCAAATTTCTCCTGTGTTAAAGTCTGTTTGGAAACCTCAAGTACAATTGGCTCTGGTGTCTGTATTCCTACCCACACAACCCCAGTGGCGCATCAGAAGACTCAATCGTGTTTACCTAACAGTAGACACCGGCCATCTGTGCTCTTTATAAAAGGTCTCTGTGAATAAATGTCTGGAAAAAAAGCACCAGGAAAATTTAAAGAAGGTTCACGAATCATTTTTATTCATCTGACGATTAGCTTTGAATCTCAGCATTTCTTAAAATTACATTTCCCATCCAGACTCTTCTCTAAGTATAAGGTACAACTTTTATTTGAGGAATTAATCAATATTTGAATGGAAGAGGTTTTAATAATGTCATTAGGTTCACTGTTCATTTCTGATCCAAATATTTATTCTCTGAAAGGACAGATTTCCTAATATTTTATAACATATTTTCTCATTGGCTGTAATTAATTTGCTGCTCTACCAGGTAGATAGAAAGCTTCAATGGTGCCCATTGCCCCATACCTCTAAATCAAGAAAAAAAAATAGATCAGAAGTACATATAAATAACTAGCTTACTAAATACTTAATTTTAGAAAAGTTGGGATTATTTTTTAAATGGCCCAGAGCTAGGGTTAAAAAATCTGACTGACTGAAGTTAATTGCTTTCATTTTGACACAGCTTTGATGTAGTTGACTATTTCTCTGGGTCCTCCCTAACCTCCTCTGAAGACTCATTTCTCTCTCTCTCTCTCTCTCTCTCTCTCTCTCTCTCTCTCTCTCTCTCTCTCAATATTCTCTTGGATATCAAGTTTATGTGAGCTTCCTTGGCCTTTGGCTAGATTTTGACCAGAAATCACCCACCAGGGGAAGTCAGACCTTGGTTACAAATTCTCAGACAGTAGAAGTGGTTTTCGGTGTGCGCTACCAACATTTCACAAAGTATCTTCAAATCAGTCTACTTTTATAACCTATTCTAGAATGCTCTAGAGCATATTTAAATTTAAATATCACCTTCTGTCCTTTCTACTATTTTATGTCATTCTATCATCTTCTCCCAAAAGAATAATAAAAGATGGGGAAAAAATCTCTTGTGTTTTCTTCTGTCCTGGTTGTTGGAAAATAGCACACCATCACTCTCTTTTCCTCCTCAGTAGCATCCTGTCACCTGTACAAACAAGAACAAAGAGACATCTCAGGCTTCAGGGTCCTCTAGCAGGTGTTTCTGTGTGGGTAGAGAGTCACGCTGACAGAGCAGGCTTAGGGCAGGGACAGCTCTTCTCAGCAGGGAAAGGACTCTGTAAAACAGTAGGCATCACTACTGCAAGGTGCCATCCGACTAAGAAGCCGGCCCCTGTCTTCCTCGGTGCTCAGCTCAGGGCCACCCAGTTAACCAAGGAGGCTCTCGCCTTCACGTGGTCCTGTGAATGAAGCACTGAAAGCTGTTGTTTTCTGTGTGTTTGCAGGCTACATCCACCCGGGCCCACTGCTAAGTGTTCACAGGTGGAGGCCAAGCAACCATGGCAAATTAGGAAGGAAATAAAAGGGTGGATGTTCACCTAATTGAGGTCAGTTTTCTGATTTCTCACAAATCAATTTAAGTCAGACTGGGTGGGAAAGTACTGACACATGGATCCATTTCTTGCAAGCAAACATTATAGGAATATTCTTTTACTGAAGTTGTAGCGTTAGCATTTCCAGAATGACTTCCGTTCAGCCAACAAGTCAGTATTTCCATACTTAATGATCATAAGTCTTTGCATAAGCTTTGAAATTGATAAAATTTCATTAGCTCATTGTACTCTGTTACCAAACATTATCAATCTTATGTTGAAAACTCTTCACATTTCAACATCTTTTCCTTCATTCTGGTAATTTTTGGTAGTTCTGATTTTATATGACCACAGAAAGCTCTTAATTCAGATTAAATTTTCCCTTCACACTTTGCCACTTTCATTGATTCTGTCACAGTCAACATTAAATATCTTACACTAATTATATTTTGCTGCAGTGACCAGTGACTTAAAGTCCTATTTTGTGACCTCTTAACCAGCCCAATTTTCTAAGACTACCATCTCCTGACTACCCAGCTCCATGGTCATCCTCTTCTGCATCCCTTTCAGCACTATTATAGTCAAAATTCTCCCTTGTCGGGCTGGAGGGTTAGCTCAGTGGTTCCGGTGCCTGCCTCGCAAGCGCAAGGTCCTGAGTTCGATCCCCAGTGACTACATACAATGCTGGGCATGGAGACTCACGCCCACCAACAATCAATACCACATACCACAGTGCCGGGTGTGGTGGCTCACGCCTGTCATCCCAGCCCTCGGGAGGCAGAGGCAGGAGGATTGCTGAGTTCGCGGCGGCTTGCCTGGGCACCATAGTGAGCTCAGGGCCAGCCTGAACTACAAAGCGAGACCCTGTCTCAAAAAGAAAAAAAAAAAATTCTCCCTTGTCTATTCCTCATCACTCCCAATTGTCCTGGTCACTCAAGCAAAACCTTAATATTTATCCAGTGTTGTAGGCTGTATACTGTTTTCATTTATGTTTTACTTATCTTCTGTAGTTGATGTCAAAGCCCTTCTCCATTAGCTTTTCTCTACATTACAACCGGAACACAGTATCTTCTCTGTTCTACAGTGTGCACTCTGGGCTGTTAATAAATTATTTATCAGCTAAATAAGCTAACCTTTACCTTTAGGAGCTTCTCAAATTTGTCCCCGCTGTGATCACTCTGAGTGTTCTTAAAATTGAAGTCTAACTCTATAACTTTCCTCCTTCAAGAGAGAATGCCAAGGATTCAAAACTCCCTTCTTGTATTCATAACAGAATACAAGAATTCAGAAAGAAGTTCTATTGGAGGAGGAAATCAGCGTCTCTTCCCACTAGATCAGACAGAGTCCCCTCCACCCCAGTGGGACACTGAGAAATGCCCTTGGACCGGCTCCTGCGGTGTCCTTGAGATCTCAGAGTGCCCCAAAGGCCTCTGGAGTTGAAAGCTTGGTCTGCAGGGCCGAGCTCTTGGGAGGTTGGGTCCGACAGGAGGACCTTAGGTTATGGGAGGATGGTTCTCACTGGACTTGCTGGTAGGGATCACAAACCCTTTCCTTTGGCCCTCCCTATCCCTCTCTCTTCTCCTGGTTGCTTGCTCTCCTACATGTCACCATCTTCCCAGAGACCAAATCAATTGTGAATTTTTAGCATCTGCAACTGTGACCTACAAAATACTTTTCTCTTTATAAAGTCAACTTACTCAAGTATTTCATTCTAAGAATGAAAAGTTGGCCAATTCACTCACCAATATGCTAAGGAAGGCACCATTCCCACACAATTTTCTGTGTTGAGCTCCAACACTCATTCTATTCTGTATAGACTCATAGCATAAATGCCTGAAAAATACTTTTTCTTCCACTTCTAGTAGATGGAATCCTTAACTTTGAATTCTCACAGCTGAGTAGTTTCTAGCTTCCTCTGAGTATTCCAAATTTATCTCTGACCATAAACTGTTGGTTCGGTGATAGATCATATATCTTACCCACATCAAATTTGCAAAATGGATTTCAAACTCTGAATGTTGTTTGCTATAACATTTCTAGACCAAGGAGAGTTTCTCCCAGTGGAAGGTCTATAAGCTGGCATCTAATCAGTTAGATCTACCCCTGCCTTATTTTAGTTATTTCTTTATCCTCTGCCAAATGTACCAAGGGCCACAGAAATTTTAGATCAAATACTTCATATGTATTTCCTGGCATGGCAAAGAAATCATTGTTTTATTAACTATGAATACAATCTACTTATAAAATGATACACTGTATTACTCCATTAGTTAAAATACTAGATAAATAAAAGTGGGGAATTTGCCAACATTCAAAAGTATGTATCTACAATTACAAAAGCTACTGGTTGGCTTTGAGGCAAAAATTGGAAGGACACTGGCTGAATTCCAATGGGCTATCCTGGAAAAGTGTGAGAAGGTAGATGGGTTAGGGGGACATGAGGGGAAAGAGGAGTGGAGTTTGTGGGTCAATGAGCTTAATTAAAGCCACATTGTACAAGTACCAGGTTGTAGAAAAAGCTGCAGTCTGGCTGAAGAAATGGCTCAGGAAAAGGGAGAAGCAATAATCAAAAGCAGCCTTTCTTTGAGCTTAGGGAGAAACAGGACAGGAAAAAGGCAAAGGAGCTATACATTTATTATTTACTAAATCTTGGTCTGGTGGAATCATGCCTCAGATTACCTGTAAATTCATTTCACAATAAAATTATTTTGTTATGCAATATCAGGAATCATGCAACACAGATAGATCTTAGCTAATTTATTCATGGACAAAAACCAAGGAGGTAGGCCAAATGGCCTCAAATCTTTTTTTTAAAATGTATGGCGAATAATATTAATGTCATTGTGTCTGAGGTAGCATCACTAACTCACTTAGCCAAAGAGGAATTTTCAACTTACAGTTGTCCTTAGGAAAATGATCTGTGGTCTTGGGCCCTGTCACAGGGTATCCTCATCCCTGGCACGTGTCTCTCAGAAAAGTAGAGAGAGGGGTCATGGTGGGCAGGGTAACTGCTTCTCCAGCCACCTATACAATCGAGGCACCAGAGTCACTTAGTCCCTTTCAGTGCCTGTGATACCTCATGGGTTGGGTTTTCCCTTTTGAGGGATTCATTTCCTAGTGTAAGCATCCTGTATCCTATCATCAAGACAGACAAAAGAAAATTAAGTGCTGAAGTGGAAAGAAGGAATCCTCTGCTGAAATGCCCCAGTATCCCCTTTCCCTGATCAGGATGGAGGAGAAACTTCCCACACATCCAAATGGTTAGACCAGGAGGATCAAGCTCCTGGTGATCGACCAGAGACTGCATCTGCGTTGGCTACATTACACTGAATCCTTTTTCCATCTAACTCTAATGTAGAAGTGGGATCCTTTTTCGGTGTGTGCCAGATGCTCAGAAGACATTTGGCTCCCTTACCACACAGGGCCCTGTCTCTGCAACAGGGTACCCTGGGAGATCACATACTTTCCAGGTTTGCACTGAATTCCTGTCCTCATCTCTTACTGCTGTTTTTCTCACTCTCTTCATATTTACCCACTGACATTATGCATGAGGAAGGAGAAGGTAAACAGGCATTCACAACTGTAACCATCTCCTTTGATATCCTTCTCTGCCTCACAGTTAATGTGGAAGGCACCACACAAGGATGCTTGTGGGTATAACCACTTCCACTGGCAGGAGTCCAGGCCCTAAGGTGTTCAGAGCACGGACCTCTGACCGGATGCATCAGTACCTCTGAGACATGCGTTCAAAGGGTAGAACCTCCAGCTACCACCCAAGATCTATTGACTGATCTCCATCCTAGAAAACAACCAGGGGTTTGTGGGAAATCTTCATTTCAGCAAGATGCAAGGCTTCAGCAACAGTGCTTTGTAACAAGGGCTTTTGACCCTGACTGCAAATTATTTTTTAAAATTTCATTGGTATATTTTACTCATACGTTATGTCTGCATTCAACATTGAGAATTTGCACCTGTAATGACACATCTTGATTCTCATTTTTTTTCCCCATTCCCCTGTCCTCCCTACAACCCTAACTGCAGATTAAACTAAATGGGAAGCTTTAAACAACACCCCTATCAAATCTCCATCTGCAGGAGTATGGATGTAATTAGTCTGGAGTGGGTTTTGGAATTACTATTTCTAAAGCTCTTTTACTATTTCTATGATATGAAGCCAAGGTTGAGAACTACAGTTAGAGGTTCACCGGTCGCACTTAATAGGTCATAACAGATGCTTTGCCTGGTATTCTTGTCCACTGGGTACTTATCTGATGACTCTCAATCAGGTGACATTCTGCATCAGGATTTGGGGAACAGAGATTCCAATGAACTCTAGACTCAACAGTCATGATCTGTTTCCCTGTAAGTATGTGCACCATTGCTATGCATTTGCATTAATTAGGTGGCGGTTACTTGTGATCACCTTCAGTTGGGGAACTGGCTAATTTATCCATAAAAACACAGAAGACAGAAATGTCCCTACAGACAAGGAACCTGGGGGCTGTTGCTGGGGACGATAAGATGAACATCAGCAACACTGACTATCCCCCTGTTTTCCTCTCCAGGCACCTCGTGCTTAGCAAATCCTGTAAGGACCTCTTTGATCCCAGAAGACTGCA
>PVIC010036969.1:0-18311 GCA_004025085.1 Thryonomys swinderianus
CCCTATAAACACATTTTTTAAAAAAGACAGAAAATTTCCCTCATTTACTGTAAGCTGATTATATACAAACACTTATAAGATTTTGAAAATTCTAGCAAGACATATATGCCCTCCAATGAATCTGGAGCCTTTGCAATGAGCAACATTGCCAGTCCCTCAGCCCTTCTGTATTCTGAGACATAGTCTCACTAAGTCATTTAAATTCCTCAGGCTGGCCTGAATTTATGACCCTCCTGCCTCAGGCTCCTTGGATGCCGGGATTATAAGAGTACACCACTACACCTGGCTGGGCCTTCAGGTGGAGACTCCCTACAAGGCTGTCCCTGGCCTCTCCTCCCCTGGTCCTGCCGCCAGCTGGGTACCTGTACACAGCAGGTGCACAGATTAAAGAGAAACCACACCGGTGCCTCTCACTTATGCAGAGAGGAAAGGAACTGCTGCCAAAAGGGATCAAAGAATAAAGGCCCGGAACTTCCCCTGGTGAAGGTGACCAGGAGCAGAGGCTAGGATGGAAGGGTGTAAGGCTGACAGAGGCAGGACAGGAGCTGCTCCAAAGGGATTCCTCAGGCTTCTCTACACCAAGCACTGTACCAAGGCATGTGCTGTCAGACAACATGGCCAGTCTGTGAGAGGCTGCAGTTTCTTGGAGGTTAATGAGACGGCACGTAGAGCCACATGGGAGCTGCCCTTTTAATCTTGCTCTCCCTCCCGGGCTCCATCTCACCCACCATCCACTGAACCCAACCAGATGGTGCAAAGTCTTCCTGGTTTGTCCTCCTTGGCACTTGTCCTTCCACTCGGCCTCCTCAGTGTCCCCCCTGCCCAGCCATTTGCTTTCACTCCACTGCTGCAGGAGCTCCGGGCCCCAGTAGTCCCTGTGCCACCCTCAGACACCTGGTCAGGCTGGTCTTGCCTGCCCACCTGCCCGTTCGTGGCTGCAGCCCTGCTTCCTGTGCTGGGCGCCATGCTTTCTTCTTGGCTCAGGCCAGTGCCTTAGTAGGACCTGGAAGGGCCCAAATGCAGTGTGTACTTTGTGAGCCCATGGCTGGTCTGGGGTGACAGCGGCGACGCTTATCACTGCTTTTCCCACTTATGACCTCACTCACCCCTTCTAGTCTGCCTTTGGCTCAGGGACAACTTTCTCCCCAGAGTATAACTCCACCTTCCTCTACTAAGAATTGAGGCCCTGGCTTCTTTCTTTTCTTCAGTGCTGTGGGTTGAACCCAGGGCCTTCGCACTGAGCTATATTCACGATCCATTTTTATTTTGGGACAGGGTTTTGCTAAGTTATTAATTTTCCCAGAATGGGCTTAAAATTGTGATCTTCCTGCCTTAGCTTCTCAGAGTGCTGGGGTTGCAGGCATGTACCAGTACACCAGGCCTTGGCTTCTCTTTTGGAGCCCTCCCAGCCTGCCACTCCAGCTCTCTTCTACCCAAGGACCTCCTCAAGCAACTCTTCACCTCCATATCCTTGCTGCCAGCAAAAGGGCTGGCACCTAGCAGGGACTCAGTGTTCATTAATCAGTGTAAACCATACATTAAAGCTGTATAGTGAGATGTAAGCCTACACAGTGCCTGCTTCTGCAATACCACTCAAGGACTCCTCGGTGAACGAGTGACATCAAAGGTAGGTGTCCCATCTCACTGACAGTGTGGCTTCCTATTAGACACAGTCATATTCTAAGGACTCAGCACCAGAGTGGACATTATGTGTCAAGAAATGAGAGACACAGCTCAAGGCAGCCCACATCTGTAACCCCTGTATCTTGGGATGCTCAGGCAGGAGAATCCCAAGTGCGAGCCCAGACGGGGCAATGTCATGAGACTCCATCTCAAAAATAAAACCAAAAAGGCCTGGGAATGCAGCACAGTACAAAGGCTGTGGATTCAATTCCTGGTACTTGGTGTGTATGTGTAGGAGGGACAGACAGAATGAAATTCTTCCTAGTGAAAGTTTGAACCCAAATAAGATTTGTTTTGAAAGGCAGAAATACCTTGAAATCCCAAATTGTCATGGCTCCATCGATGCCAGTCGTGCAAAATTTGCGACAATCTTGCTTGTCTACCTCATAAATAGACACTTGACTGAAAAAAAGCAGAAACAAGAACTGTACTTTAACGGATATGGTGGAAGCCTATGGGCCACTGTGGAAGTCCTCCTGAATATTTACTTGTCCATTAATACTGGATATTGCAGCAACCTGACTCAGAAAGTACCCCAAAGCATTTCATTCCCAGACATGCTGGGCAGACACAACTGAAAACCTGCACGAGCCTGAGTGGTTACCCAGCCTACAGAATGTGCACATCAGGGAGTGGGTTGTGGGCAGAACCACAGCACAGATGGAAATGGATTTTTGCTTTTTTAAGCCAGAGGCACTGACTACAGCATAACTGAAATCCAACTGACTCCCATCAAAACCTCCCAAATCACCCCAGGGCAGCCAGAATATAAAGCTGGGCACCCTCCTTGATCTGTAATGAACCTTCTAAGTGCTAGCAGCAGGGAGACGCCTCCACATTCCAGCTGAGCAAAGAGAGGGCAGACAAACGAACCAGACAGTCTTAGCCTAATTACCTGGAAAACATTCCAAAAAATCAACTCCCTAGTTCAGACAATTCCTTGCAAGTGTCTATAATTTATCCCTCTAGGGAAAGCTATGCTTTCATGATGTAAAAACGATATGAATTCAAATTTCAGGTCCATGAAGTTTTGCTAGAATGCAGGCAGCTCACTGTACTGTTTGGGGCTGTGTCCATGAAAGTGTAGATTAGAATGCTTGTGACAGAGACCATCTGTCCCCTGTGAGCTGAAAATACTCACTGGCTGGTCCCATACAAAAAAAGTCTGCAGACACTACTCTAGAGAAAACCTCATTTCTGCAAACAAAAGTACATGATCCAATCTGTAAAGCTGTCATTTTATTCTTCAGCTAAAAGTTTTAAGAGGCAATGAGAGCTGTAGTCTGCAGGGAAACCTGAAAGTAATTCACAAGGAACCTGGGAGAAGGAATGTTCCTCTTCAAGCTCATGCTTCTCAACAGAACACAGACATTTGCAGGCTGCTTAAGTACTGTTTCTTCCACTGAATAAGAAGAAAAGCACAATCTGCATTTAACACTAATTCGCATAGTTGGGTGTGGTGGCACACATATAATAGCAGCACTCAGAAGGCTGAGGCAGGAGGATCACCACAAATCCGAGGCTAGCTTGCTGTTACACCATGAGTTAAAAGCTGGCCTGAACTACATATAAAGTCTTTGTTTCAAAAAACAAAACAAACAAAAAATTCTAATGAAGTGTAGGGGTATTTCTTATTCCTCTCACCATTAACATAAAGTGTCTTGACATAAAAGGTCTAGTCAAAAAAAATACTATGGTACCCCATTTGGAACATGATAATTTACAATGTTAGGATTATATAACATTTCTCCTCCTGATTAAAAAAAAATCAAACTTTCTGGACAAAACATAATTCTGTTGTATTTATTTATTTATTTTCTTGAGACAGGGTACTGCTAAATTGCCCAGGCTGGGCTCAAACTTGTGATTCCCAGCAGTCTTCCCACCCAGAATGTTGGGATTACAGGCGTTCGCCACCATGCCTGGCTTCTACTGCCTTCCATAGTCATATATTCCTGCTGAAAATTAGTCAAAAGACCTCTCAGCTGTCATGATGTTAAGAAATTCTGTTCTTGGATTAAATCAAAGACCTCGCTTATGTACTTCTTTCGTGTCCACGACTTGGACACTACCTATGTGTCTCACTTACAGAGGACACCATTAAGAAAGTCTGTTCTAACAGAGGTGCTGAGAAAGTGAGCCAAGGGAGAGGCTGTCCGCAGGGCCCACCACATGGATTACAGCACCCACTCTTCCTGGTGGATAGCCTGTGCCACCCGCACCCCAGGGGACAGAATGACCAGATGGTGGCAGCTCTGTCGTCATGAAATGAGAGTAAGAGCCTGGGAGTCAGGGAGACACAGCTTTCTGCAGCCCTCATTCCTGAAGGGCTGCCTGAGCCTGTGGTGCACAGGGACCCAGCGAGAGAAGAGCCCAGCTGGCTCTTTAATGACTCCTCTACCCATGGCCTGGATGACAAGGGAAGCTCAGGCCTGGGTTGGCTGGTGGCACCTACGTGATGCTGTTCTGGTGCAGAGTCTCCAGGGCTGCACTGCGGTCCTCGGTTGTGGCCCTCTTGTCCATGTTGCGGAAACGTTCCATGGCAGACATGTTGCGCTGGATGCTCTGTTTTGGAATGTCCAACTTGGAGACAAAGGTCAAGCAGCCACGGTCATCGTAGTTAAAGAGCATCGGACAACAGTCATGGCCCTGAAATAAGATGGCCATCAGTGCTGGAGGGCTGGCACCCACTTACCCACTCCTCAGAACAGTGTTCACTGCCACAGGTGCCCTTGCTCCTCCAAGCTGGCTGTATTCTCCTTTGTGCTGGCCACAGAGCACGCACTGTCCTGGGCTGGGGCCATGCAGAGTACCATGGGGAGGGATGGAGAGAAATACTTACAGCAGCCACAACACTGTTCTCGGAGACAAACGACACACTCAGGAGGGGTAGGAACTCAGTTTTCAGCGTGGAGACCCTGAACACAAGAACACTTGTCACACTGAGCAAAACCACACCATGAACTTCTTTAGAGACGCAGGAGACAACAAAGGACCCATTTTCACAGGGCTTCTGCTCAAAAGGAGCCCCCTGACCTCTGCCTACAGGAATCTCAAGCATGGGTCACCCCAACATGACCTCCAGAAATAGATGCCTTTGGGCAGGGATGTGGCTTCAGCAGAAGAGCTCTTGCTTGGTGTGCAGGCCTTGCCTTTGAGCCCCAGAACCGCAAAGAATGAGATGTGAGGCCTTCAGCCCATTCACTAGTGCACTGTCCTTTCCCGAAGCCCGCTCTCCGAGGGGCCCTGCTTTTTCTGCCTCTGCTCTTGCCCTGTCCTCCAGCCCTGCACTGGCTCTGAGCTTTTTGCTTATCCAATGAGCTCAGCTATGACCAGATCTCCTGTCAGGCTTTCAGGAACCACTTCTGCCTAACATGGCCTGTATGCCCCTCTCCCTGCCAGAGGGCACACTGTCACTGTGTTCATGCCACAGGAGTGAACACCTGTGCTTGCCCCAGGTTGGGAGGCAGAGCCACTGAGATGAAGTAAACTCAGTCTTGGCTCGGAGCTCAAACTCAAATGGGCCATGTGTGCGCAAGCATGCGTGTGCATGTGACCTCTGCTTCTGTACCTGATAAACAGGATGTAGACTTAGCAGGCAACCCACTGGCTAATGAATTAGGTGTATTTAATTTCATGCAAAAGGTGATACATTTTGTAAGCTGACCACATATGCCTCAGGAGACTCCTTAATCAAGTTGCTACTGGATTTACATCTGCCCACCAGCTTGAACCATTGGTGGTATGGAGCCTTCTGCTAGTGAGACATGCAAATTATGACCCTGTCATGAATGTATTAAAGAACATGTCTTAAGCCTTTACGTGAGATTCTTGACTTTTACTACCTGAAATATTAAAGGTGGAAAGTATATGCAAATAGGAGGGTAGTTAGTAATTTGTTTTTAATTTGATTTTGTGAGAGAAGGTCTTGCTATGCAGTTCAGCCTGGCTGAGTTCAGTACACAGCCCAGGCTGACCTCAGACTCGTGGCAGTCCTCCTGCCTCAGTCTCTGGTGTTGAGATTATAAGTGTGCACCCTGCCTGGCTTGATTGTGTTTTTTGAGATCAGGTCAGGCTACATAGTCTAGGCCATCCCTAAACTCACTGTCTAGCCCAGGCTAATCTTAAACTTGGGCTTTCGTTCTACGTGCTGGGATTACAGCCATTTCCCTCACACCTGGCTTAGCTAGGGATTTGTACTAAATATTGGCAATAACTTACTATGTTACAATAGAAATGTAATCAACACTGCATCTAAATATTACTGCATGTCAAAAAACAAATTACTGCATAAAAAGTACATTATAATTCAATTATGTTAAACATAAAATGATAAATACATGCTTATATATTTAGAGAAATCTTTTGGAATCTGGGTTTGGTGTACGTGCCTATAATCCTAGCTACTCTGGAGGCTAAAGCAGGAGAATTGTAAATTTTGAGGTCAACCTGGTAAGACCTTGTCTCAAAATAAGTAAAACATAGCTGAATGGCAGAAGGCTCACCTAGCATACATGAAGCCCTGGTTTCAATCCCCAGTAATCAAAAAGAAAAAAATGGAAGAATATACTTGTAATGCAAGGAATGTATCTTTAAAAAAAAAAAAACTGGACCTGCGTGGTAGCATATGCTTCTAATTGCAGTATATGGGAGGCTGAGGCAGGAGGATGACTCAGACCTTGAAGCCAGCCTGGGCTACATAATGAGCTCAAGGCCAGCCAGAATTACAAACCAGACCCTGTCTCAAAAAACTATAAAACAAATAAATAAAAATAACATAAATTTTGAGTGATTGTGAGCTGTATATAAAATGTACCAATAAAGAATTCAATTAAAAAAACATAAATTTAAAAACAAAGTCTATACTAAAGGCAGTCAGGAAAAAAAAGATCAAAAAATACAGTGAATGTTTGAATATGTTTAAATTTTATTATAGTATGCCACATGGACGGTAACTCCCCTCAAAACACACTCTACTGTGAACACTTATTCCACTGCTTAAGCCACTTTCTGAAGCAGTTCTCTAAGTCCTCTTTTCCTCTTCTGTACTGGTCTTTAGTTTTGCTGCCCTGGTTGCCTTGATATCCTGAATTGATTCAAAATGTATCCCTTCTGTGGTTATTTTGCCTTTGAAGAAGAACTTAGTAGGTGCCAGATTTGGTGAATCAGCTGGATGACGATGCATTGTCATGTTTTATTGGACAGAAACTGCTGTATAGAAGAGAAGTGTATGACAGGAACATGAAAGAGGACTCCAGAGCTGCTTTGCAAGTGGCAGGACTGATGGGATGAATGTGTCCAGTTGAGGGGAGGATTCTGAGGGGTGTTCATGGCAATGTATCTTTATTGCAATGAGGTTTTTAAAAAATTGAAACCCACCATATTTTTTGATCTCGCCTTGTCTCATCTCTAAAATCCCACACTTCCTCACCATTGCGCAGCAGTGCAGAGTCCCTCAGCAGGACTAGTCTGCACACAGGCTGACTAGGAGCCGCCCTGGGTGGCAAGAGAGAGTTTTCACAGGAAAGACCAAGCCTCAGAGGAAAGGGTTCCAATATTCTCTCTTCCTTAAACACCTAATGCATAAACATGAACTCTGATGTCTGCCAAGGTGCTTTAGGCTAGGCACACCCCTCTCGCAAATAAGTCATCACGAGTCCAGTTCTTCCAGCAGATCCCACAAGTGCCACGAAGGTGCATTACTCAGGGCATTATTCACTCACCCACAGAAGAAGAGCGGTATTTCCCATTATCAATAGCAACTCAGAAGGTTCTACAAAGGGACTGCAACCAATACTCCCAGTAAGAAGCACTTTTGGAAGAGAGATCCAACTCTTACAGTGTCCTAGGAGAGCTCAATGTGGTGGTGCATGCCTATAGTTCCAAGTATTCAGAAGGCTGAGGCAGGGCCATGGCAGGTTGAAGGCCAGCCTGGGTAACTTAATGAGACCTTGTCTCAAAATAAAAAAGGACTGAAGATGTAGACAATAGCAACAAATATTCCAAATGAATCATTTAAATGTGGTCTCTAACCTGAAGTATTGCCTGTGGTTCACTTGGGATTTTTAATGCGCGCCTCCTGTATTTACACCCAGGGAAGGGCAGCTAGCTTTGGCCTGGATTCTAACCCTGACCCCCACCTTCCAAACAAAAGGCAAATACTCACTGCACACTTTTTGAGGCATCAGCAACAGACACAGTGCTGTCATGGCTGACCCAAGCCAGACGGCTCCCACTGGCAGAGAAGCTAACGCCATGGACCCAGCCACCAGTGCCACTGCCACCAAACTCTGACATCAGCTGGCCAAAAGGCATCTTGCTGCCCCAGGGCGTACTGGCTGGCTTTTCATCCACTTCTTTAATGTAGGCAGAAAACACTCTGGAGAATGCAAGGAGAAGGAAAAAGCAAATGAAAATATAGGCCATGCACAGCTATCATTAGGTAATTCAGAACACAAAGAAGTTGGCCAGAAAAAGAAACAAAATATGACGGACAAGTTCAGACACAAACTCAAGACATGGAGTGGGGGGAGACATGGAGTGGAGGGCCAAGTATTTAGTTCAGTGGCACCACCTACCTCACAAGCGCAAATTCCCTAATTTGATCCCCCACACCAACACACACACACACACACACACACACACACACACACACAGAGAGAGAGAGAGAGAGAGAGACCCGGAGTGGTTCAAAGGGCTGCCCACAGGCCAAGACAAGTCTGGCAACCCACAGATGCTCATTTAGCCACAGATGCCAGACCCTAGGATCATGATCAAAGGTGACAATACAGAACCCTTCTCCTCATGGACTGCACATTCTGGGAAACCTTGCTGTCCCACCCTTCCCTTGCCCAAATCAAACCTTGCACTGAAATGAACACAACTTCCTTTCCTTCTTGTTTCACCGTAACTCTCAGGAAGCTATAGAGTTAACAGGAGATGAAACTACTGGCTCCAACAAGCCAATATTAACCCACTTACAGACAGAGACACCCCAAGGGGAGGCTGACTGGCATGAAGAAACAGTGGGCAGGGAATCACAGCATTGCCCAGGTGACAGTCTGGCTTCCCCTGAACTTCAGGCCCACTTCCCAGTCTTTGAGGCAGAAGGGTCTGAGATGAGCTTTTCTTATAGCCAAGTCTGTCAGTCTTTTTCTTTTTCTTTTCTTGAGAGAGGGTCTTACTTTGTAGTTCAGGCTGGCCCTGAGCTCACTATGTAGCCCAGGCAAGCCTCAAACTCAGCAGTCCTCTTGCCTCTGCCTCCTGAGTGCTAGGATTACAGGCGTGAACCACCACACCTGGTATTATGGTAATGTGGTACTGATTGCTGGTGGGTGTGTGTCACTACACCTGGTATTGCTGTATGTGGTTACTGGGGATTGAACCAAGGACCTTGTGCTTGCTAGGCAGACGCCAGAACCACTGAACTAAATCTCCAGCCCTATCAGTTTTTTTTTTTTTTTTTTTTTTGAGATAGGGTCTCACTTTGTAGTTCAGGCTGGCTCTGAGCTCACTGTGTAGTCCAGGCAAGCCTCGAACTCAGCAATCCTCCTGCCTCTGCCTCCCGAGTGCTGGGATGACAGGCGTGAGCCACCATGCCCGGCACTGTGGTATGTGGTATTGATTGCTGGTGGGCATGAGTCTCCACGCCCAGCACTGTATGTGGTTACCGGGGATTGAACTCAGGACCTTGCGCTTGCGAGGCAGGCGCCAGAACCACTGAGCTAACCCTCCGGCCCCCTATCAGTCTTTTTCTAACTCATTTTTTTTTTTTGGTGGTACCAGGGATCGAACTCAGGCCCTTGTGCTCCCAAGGTAGGTGTGGTACCACTTGAGCTAAATTCCCAGCCCCTCACTCACTCTTTTTATCTAATTCCAGGCAGTTGTATGTGAGTTATTTTCGTGTATAAAGAGTATAAAAGGGTAAGGGACCAACAGGGACAACTATTTTTTCCATTCTAATGGTATTTCTAATATATCCAACTCTTTAGGGGACTTGTGAATTCTTTAGGGCTCCTAAAAGAACCAGGGAATCCCCATAACTCAGCTCCAAATGACAATAGCAGCAGAAGCTCTGGAACAGGGAGGGTACCAGAGAGCTGGAGGCCGGTGAGTTGTCTTGGTTAGACACTTGAAAATATGCATCCCAAAAATGAAGGTCTAAGAGACTAAGACAGAACTGGCAGATCTCAGCCTCCAATTTCATGATATAAGCAGAACATACCCATAACCACAGTCCTGCAGGTTGAAGAAAAATCTGTTTGTTGACATTACTATTTTCTTTCTTTTCTAAACATTATTAACAAGAGCATTAAAACCTATTTTCACAATCAGATTTTCAAAATAAGGTGGTACAGTTTAGTGCTACCTATTTCTGTTTTCCAAAACAGCCAGGGTGACTCTGGGTAACAAATTACAAATACTAAAAACTAAGAATCTGAAGAGCCTTGATACTACCCACCACCCTATCCTTATGGCCACACACACATCTTTTTTTCTTTTTTTAAAACCTTGGATAATTCCTGAATCTAAATCACTAAGCAGGTTTCCCAGAAAATTTTTGCATGACTCCTCAAAAAAGGTTCATATTGGGCCAGAGGGTTAGCTCAGTGGTTCTGGTGCCTGCCTCGCAAGCGCAAGGTCCTGGGTTCAATCCCCGGTAACCACATACAATGCCGGGCGTGGAGACTCACACCCACCAGCAATCAATACCACATACCACATACCACAGTGCAGGGCATGGTGGCTCACGCCTGTAATCCCAGCACTTGGGAGGCAGAGGCAGGAGGATTGCTGAGTTCAAGGCCTGCCTGGATTACATAGTAAGCTCAGAGCCAACCTGAACTACAAAGTGACACCCTGTTTAAAAAAAAAAAAAAGGTTCATATCAACTCCCACC
The DNA here is from genome assembly GCA_004025085.1 of Thryonomys swinderianus. NCBI lineage: Eukaryota > Metazoa > Chordata > Mammalia > Rodentia > Thryonomyidae > Thryonomys > Thryonomys swinderianus. Next base: position 10,583 of record PVIC010036969.1, read on the forward strand.
CTCCAGAGTCAGTACAAAGCAACAATCACTTCTTTTCCTTTAGCGATAGGGGAAAAGCTTCTTGATAAGCAACACTTCAAAAAAGCAATTACACTTAAAGGTATGACCCTTAAAGCTCTTAGCAAAGCGGCTGTATTCTTTTAGCCTTATACTAATAACAAATAAAAAACTTTCATGGAAAAGGACAGCACAATAATCACCCAGCAGTGTACTGTGTAGCTATATTTGGTTAATCTTAGTTTCACTCTGGAATTCGTAGTTTGCTGCCTGGAATATGAAATGAGGAGTGATGCTGTAGTCTAGAAAGACAGGCTCAAAGGAAAAGAGACAGACTGACACAGAGATAGCAGCACACAGTAACTGACGCTATGGCATTCTGCCTAAAGACTTCCTTGGCTTGCTCTGCATCCCCACAACCCACTCTAGCCCACTTCCTGCCGAGGTGACTTACCCATTTAACTCCTTCAGTTGCTAACCCATCAGTATTTATTGAAGGACTGTTATGCTTTAGATCTACACTGTCCCCTGAAACTCTCATGTGTTTAGAAGTGGGACTTTTGAGGGGGTGAGTGGATCACGGGAACACTATTCATCAGTAGATTGATTTATTGATGAATTCATAGGTAAATGTGATGTTAGGAGGTGGGGCCTGGTTGGAAGAAGTGTAGCACTGGGGATGTGCCCTTGTGTCCCTCTCTGGCTCCTTTCTCTCTGCTTCCTGGCTGCCATGTGGTAAGCAGCTTCCTTCCACCATTATGGTTTTGCTTTGAAGCCAGTCAACCATGGACTAAATCCCCTGAACTGTGACCCGGCTACGATCCTCCTCCTCTAAGTTATGGGTGTCAGGAATTACATCTTAGTAACAGGAAAGCTACTAATAGGACAAACAACAAACAGCTCAAGTTCCTAATTCTCATTTGTTCCCACCTGCATTTGAAGTCACATGATCCTGCTGCCAGCAAAACGTTGTTGGGATGCCAGTCCAAGCTGAGGACTGTAGAGCGAATCGGCTTTTTAATGTGCTTGCTTACCCACCTGCAGGAGGAAGGAAATTAGTTTATCTACATACCAAGTGACAATCCTCAAATGATCTACAACTGTGTGCCAGGTGTTAATGTCTGTACAATCCATACAGTGCCACCAAGTCACACCTGGGAGGTACATTTTTGAAGGACACAGAGAAGAACCTGATTAACTCTGTTATGTCACTGAGACTTCAGGTCACAGGTGACGTTTGCCTTTGGAACAAAAACTGAACTCTAAAATTAGTTGGGGTTTTACTACAAATATTCAGCTTTTTTTTTTTAAAGACAGCCTCGCTTTGTAGTTCAGGCTAGCCCTGAACTCACTACGTAGCCCAGGTAAGCCTCAAACTCATAGCAATCCTGCTGCTTCTGCCTCTCAAATGCTGGGATTACAGGCGTGAGCCACCACACCCGGCATTGTGGTATGTGGTACTGGGGATCAAACTCAGGACCTTGCACTTGCCAGGCAGACACGGAACCACTGAGCTAAATCCCCAGTCCAATATTCAGCAATTCTGTTATCTCATTTTCGTGATGAGCTTATTTTTGTTTACAAATCTCCATGCAGCTACAAATCCTTTTTATTCATTTTTTCCACAGAAAAATCAAATCAAGAAATGCAAAGAAACTTTTCTTTGGGATTGGGCTCTAACCAATTTGCTACTGACTTCAAAAAAGATTATTTGTGTCTATGACCAGTCATTATTTTTGATTTAACATTCAATTTTTGTCCCAAAACTGTGGTTTAAAAAACAATTGCATCTGGTTGTTACTCAAGTGTTGGAAGAGCTGAATATTGAGGCAAATGCCTTTCCTTGAATGCTAAATTACTTTTCTACAGAATTCTTCTTGGAAACCTATTTGAAAAAGTTCAACTTGAAAAAGACAAATTCTGAATTGTTTCGATAAAGTTTTTCTCTCCAAATAAGGAAGAGTGGCAAGTAAAATAATCATTAGCTCATAGCATTAAATTACAGGCTTCTGAGTGATGCTTTCAAAGTTCTCACATCACAGGAATGAACTGTTCCATAGCTAAAAAATACTGCTTTGATGTCTCGGGTGTGCTGGCTCATGCCTGTAATCCCAGCACTCGGGAGGCAGAGACAGGAGGATTGCTGAGTTTCAGGCTTGCCTGGGCTACATAGTGAGCTCAGAGCTAGCCTGAACTACAAAACAAGACCCTGTCTCAAAAAAAATACTGCCCTGAATGTATGTTTTTATGAGGGCAGGGTATGGTGGCCCATGCCTGTCATCCCAGCACTAGGGAGGCTGAGGCAGGAGGATCCTGAGTTCTAAGCCAGCCTGACTACATTTTGGAGTTCTGATCTCAAAAAACAAAACAAAAATTTGTTCAAAGACAATACCTTGTACCACAGAATAGTCCCAATTTACCTACATTTTAGACTCTCTCTCAATGAATAAAAATGTAAACAATTACTGTGATTGTAGCTTAGCTAAGAGGAAGTTTCCTATATAAACTGGAATCCTTGAGACAGTTCAGTCATGTAAGAATACTAATAAAGTTCAATTATTTATCTACTCATTACCATTAACCTTCCAAATTTTCTAGCTTGTAACATTCTTTTGGTCATATTTTTCATACTTAGTTGAAATGAAAATGTATATCATAATTCAGTCTTATGTTCAATTCACTATCTTTTTCTTTTTAGGGAGCAGTATGGGGATTGAACCCAGGGCCTTGAGCGTGCTAAAACAAGTATTCTACCACCAAACTATACCACTAGCCTTGCAAAGAAGAAAAAAAATTTTTTGAAGTTTTACTAAATGACAAATGTAACATGATCATCTTTCCTTGTACTGTTCTAGTAAACAGTACCCCCACTGAGAGAAATGTGAACTATGCCCTTTTAAATAGCAACAACACATTGCCAGTTTCTTACTAAATGACAGCTCAATATAGTGAAGGATATTTATCACCCATTATGAGTTTGTGCAAGGTAGAATAGGGTTATTTTCTCATCAAAAAATTAGGAAGTAGTTTGGTCACAAAAGTAACCCAGCTATTTTGATTAGCTCAGCTACAAGTGATTTAATTATTAACAAACAAACGAAAAAGGACAACAGCCTGATTATACTTCTAAGATTCTGGCAAACTTTTACTTCAACATTTTAAACAAGTAAAATATTATTCAGAAAACACAGAGTTGGTTTATCAAGTAAATATAAGAGAAGGAGAAGCATGGTATGTGGAAAATTCCTAAATATTTTAAGTGAATATAGAGGATGAGGGAAAAAAAATCCCTCAGAGCACTAAGCCTTTTAAGTATATGATTTATATACCACAATAGAAAAAGAGCCATTTTGGCAGCATAGAGTGAGAACAGTCTATATGGTTTGTCAGCATTTGCAGAACTTGGAAGCAATAAGTCTACATTGGTTAAGACAAACATATGAGATTTGACTAAAGGCGTACATGTGAAAAAATGCTCAGGAGAAAAGAGAATTTCAGGGGACAACACCCATAATCTCTAGATTGGGAAAAGCAGTTGAGCCTTCCCAAGGTGACTTGGTGACTTAAATCCTTCCCAAGGTGACTTCCCTTGGTGACTTAAATCACCAAGAACACAGCAGTCCAAGTGGAAATTTTACAGAGAAGCAAAAGAATTTCTCAGAAGAACTTGCTCACCAGTCATTTTCAGACTCGAAGTAACATACTGAAATGAGTCGTGCTCCACTTCCCACAGCGAATTTATTCTCTAGAGGGGACCACTTCACGAAAGTGGCTGCACGGTTAATCCTCAGGATCACCAAGGTCGGCTTCCAGACGCCATCTTTCTGACTCCACACGTAGGCATTGCGATCAGCTCCGCAAGTGACGATGCGGTCGCTCTTGGGAGCCCAGTCAATACCTGGAAGTACGATGTGGGTCACAGCTATGTGTGATCAAGGATAAATGACTGCCTATTGCAGGTGAGCGCTAGCTCTGGCAGGATGGGAGGTGGGCTTCTCTCAAGCCTCATGCTCCTCCATCTGTGGCCCTCACAAAAACCAGGATGTTTCTCTGCAAAGGCTCTGGGCCTCAGGATCCCCATGAGTAAAGTATCCCCAGGTAAAGTGGAAGTGGTTTGGGTTTTTTTGGTGGTATAGAGGATTGAACCTATAGTGGCATGCACCACCAATGGCTGGCAACGTTTTGATTTAAAATACTTTCTTATAGGATAATTTTACAGTCCTCTTTATTAGATTTTATTTTATTTTTTTTGCTTTTTGAGACAGGGTCTTGCGTTGTAGTTCAGGCTGGCCCTGAGCTCACTATGGTGCCCAGGCAAGCCGCCGCGAACTCAGCAATCCTCTTGTCTCTGCCTCCCGAGTGCTGGGATTACAGGCGTGAGCCACCACGTCCGGCATTGTGGTATGCGGTGTTGATTGTTGGTGGGCGTGTCTCCACGCCCTGCATTATATGTGGTTACTGGGGATCGAACCCAGGACCTTGCGCTTGCGAGGCAGGTGCCGGAACCACTGAGCTAACCCTCCGGCCCTATTAGATTTTATTTTTAACCATAAAAGTAATACCTACACATCCTTATGAGACAAACATCAAAAAGAGACATGCTTAAGGTCAAACCCTGTGCCTCCCCTATACACTCCTCTCTTTCTTCCTTTTTCTCTTTCTTTCTTTCCTCCCTCCCTCCCTCCCTCCCTCCCTCTCTCTCTCTTTCTTAGACAAGGTCTTGCCATATAGTTTTGGTTGGACTGGAACTCACCATGTATCCTAGGATGCCCTCAAACTTACAGTGATCCTCCTGTCTCAGCTTTCTGAGTGCTGGGATTATAAGCACATGTCACATATTTGGCATTTCTGAGGCAGGTTTGGTGCCTGAGATAAATACATATAAATGCCCCATGCCTGGAATTTCTGTTCCAAAACTGTATGAATATCATGACAAATATTTTCTCCATTTTTTAAAAGAATAGCATACATTATTTCAGAACACCAGTCTTATGATTGCCATAATTTATACTTAAAAAGTTTTATAATATTGTTTTTGAATAGAAATGTTATTTTTCATTTTTAATGTGTTTTTCCCTACTTTTACTTACTGTATGTATTATGCATAATTCTGACATTTAAAAAATACCAATGCTTGATGGGCATAGTGGTGCATGCCCATAATCCTACCACTTAGGAAGCTGAGGTGGGGGATGGCTAGGAGTTCAACCTGGGCTACATGGTGAGTTCAAGGCCAGTCTGAACTATATAGCTAGCTCCTGTTTCAAAAAAATAAAGAATGAAAAAAAATGATACCAAAACTGGCTATAGTAGCACAAACCTGTAAACCCAGTACTCAGGAGGCTGAGACAGGAGGATTTTAAGTTTGAAGCCAGCCTGTGTTACATAGTGAGACATAAGTATATCTCTAATCTGTTTCTAATAAAAAAGATATCAAGTCTGGCCTAATTGAAAATCCTTTACTTCTGTTCTTAGGGATACGTTAGGGTTTTTCAGTGATTTTAAAACCACTTAAAAATTTTTTTTTTTTGGTCGTACTAGGGATTGAACTTGGGTCCTTGTGCTTCCAGGGTAGGAGCGGAAAATTGCTTAATTTTTATGGGATAAAACATCTGATTTTTAAAACTTTCTACCATACTAAAATTTTAACATCAAAAAGGTCATTTTAAAAAAATGTCATTATAATGTTTGCCAATAAAGAGTGTATTGCCTCTGCCAGCAGTTACCATACAGCTACATGGAAAAATCACTTTCTGCTATTTATCAAACAACATCAAAGTTAATAACTATCTTAGTACATTCAACACATGTTAAATGATTGCCTAAAACTATATTCACTGTTCGTATTTCAGGTTTTCTAAATGCACTCAAACTCACAACAGTCCTCCATAAGTTATGTACTTGGGTCAGAAAATAAAGTTCTTTTTTATAAAACATAAAACTTAAAATTTTTAAATTTTCAGGGCATATGAATATTTTTTCTCTGATCAAAATGATTTGCCTACAGGGGCTGGAGGATTAGCTAGTGGTTCCGGTGCCTGCCTCACAAGCACAAGGTTCTGAGTTCGATCCCAGGTAACCACATACAATGCTGGGCGTGGAGACTCACGCCCACCAACAATCAATACCACATACCACAGTGCCGGGCATGGTGGCTCACGCCTGTCATCCCAGCACTCGGGAGGCAGAGACAGGAGGATTGCTGAGTTTGTGGCTTGCCTAGGCTACATAGTGAGCTCAGAGCCAGCCTGAACTACAAAGCGAGACCCTGTCTCAAAAAAAAAAAGAAAGATTTGCCTACAACTACAAACTCTCAAAAGTGGGGTACAAAATATAATTCTTTTTAGAGACAGGGTCTTGCTGTGTAGTTCAGGCTGGCCCTGAGCTCACCATGTAGCCCAGGCAAGCCTCGAACTCAGGAATCCTCCTACTTCTGCCTCCCGAGTGTTGGGATTAGAGGCATGAGCCACAATGCACAGCACTGTGGTATATGGTTACGGGGGACTGAACCAGGGACCTGTGCTTGCTAGATAGGCACTGGAACCATTGGGCTAAATCTCTGGCCCCAAAATATAATTCTTATGGTTATCTTGTTCTTCTGACTCAGTTTCAAGACTTTTGACAACAGGATATGAATTTATGAAAATAACTGTGGTGGGCTGTGTACAACACAACTGCTGTTCACACCCTTCTTGATCCTCTCCTTCGAGGGTGCACAGTGCCTGCGACTTGCCTCCTACCAGTGGAGGGCCAGAAAGGTAATGGGATGTATGGGATGTTGGGTGTAAGGCTATATAAGGATGGGGCAGGGGTGTAGCACAGTGGGGCCACATCTGCCCAGCAAGGGCAAGTCCTGAGTTCAATTCCTGATACCAGGAAAAAAAAAGATTATATAAGGGCACAGGCCCATCTCGCTAACAGCTCTCCTGCTCCCCCTACTGCTGGTTTTGAAGCAAACTGCTACAACTCATGAGACCCTAAGCAGAGGTCCCAGATAAACCATGCTGGACTCATCACTCACAGAAACCGTGAGCTAATAAATGTGTTTCTGTTTAAGTGGCTAAATTTGTGATATGTGTTACAGAACAATGACAAACCAATATATCCTCTCACATCCAGAACACTGCCTAATAATAAAGAGAAAGAGCTCAATAATTTTGGAATGAGCCTGACACTCTTAAAGTTTTAGCATATACTTCTGACTCCCACTATAATTAAACATACTTGAGTTTTATGAGGATTCCTGAGGTGCTTGAGCATAAAGTAATTTCAAAAATAGGTCCTTATTCTCTAAGAAAAACATAAAGATATGCCTTCACTTTCATTTTATAGTTCTAAATTGACTTCTGGACCTATATCTTCCATCTGAAAATGGACGATGTTAAACTACAATCATAGCCTGAACTATTTCAGATATTTCTTTGTTTTAAAAAGAGACAGGAAGGGGGCCAGAGATTTAGCTCAGTGGTTCCAGCACCTGCCTTGCAAGCGCAAGGTCCTGAGTTCAATCCCCGGTAACCACATACAAAGCTGGGCATGGTAACTCACGCCCACCAGCAATCAATACCACATAGCACAGTGCTGGGCGTGGTGGCTCATTCCTGTAATCCCAGCACTCGGGAGGCAGAGGCAGGAGGATTGCAGTTCGAGGCTTGCCTGGGTTACATAGTGAGCTCAGGGCCAGCCTAAACTACAAAGTGAGACCTTGTCTCAAAAAAAAAAAAAAAAAAAA
>PVIC010036970.1:0-18310 GCA_004025085.1 Thryonomys swinderianus
TGTGGTATGTGGTATTGATTGTTCATGGTATTATTGTATGTGGTTATCGGGTATGGAACCAGGGACCTTGCACTTGCTAGGCAGATGCCGGAACCACTGAGCTAAATTTCTTAATGAGAAATAATGATTAAGCTTTCCAGAAATTTTTACTTGAAAATAAGCTATTTACTTAAAAAGTATAATTTACTTATTTGGACTCAACATTGTTTCCAAAGAGAATCTGTAGTGGCCAATTGTGTACTGTACACCTGTTTTAACATTATTTTATTAAAGATTCTCTTGGTTTCCTGCAGCATAAATTCAATAGAAAAAAAAATCACTGAACATGGTACAACTCTTTACTCTTTTACTTCCGTTAAATTCAATGTGCTAGTTCCATAACAGCAACAGATTCAATGGGACAAAAAGGGAGGCATAAGCAATTTGGGTATTAGAAAAATAAAGAATCATATAGTTAATCTTTGTTTTTTCAAAAATAAAGAGAAAACAGTGGGATAGCAATCATGGAACTGAGCCAGTTAAAACATAAAACAAACTTTTCAAGAAATATGAGTATTCCCTCATATCTAGGAACTATCCTGATGATAGCCTTATAAAATTAATAAAATCATAAAATCTCACACAGGAAATGAAACCATTTATGGGATGGTGATTGTTAGGAAATATTTAACTTAATAATCTGCACTTCACAAGTAAAGAAACAAAAATCCCAGATCAGTAACTTGTCCAGCGTCACACACAGCAGCAACCCAACTACTGTTGTCTGAGTCTAACTGCAGAATTTTAGCAGGTAATATTCTTGTGGGGCACTTACACTAGGGCAAAGTTCTGTGGAGATTCTAGTTTTTCCCCTTCCACAAGATCAGTGGGTGACTGTGTGAACTGAGACATATTTATTTTCTGATTTTTTATAACGTGTTATTCCTACTTTAAAAAAATTAACAAAAACCTACAAAAGAAACATTTGAACCAGTGCCCAAGATAAAAGATTAAAAAGTTACCTGTTTCTACACTAAATGTAGCATAATCTAAATCATGTTTTAAAACTAGATGAAATATTTTGTTACTTCTCTTAAAGAAAGAAGGCATAAAAACACATCATTTCAAATAATAAAAAAAAACCTTTATGAAAGTCAGTTGAGAATTCACTGGATAAAAGATTAAAGTATTTTTCTTTGATTTCTAGAAATACTTAGTAACCCAGTTTCATAAGATTCCATTATATCACAGCAGGGTAGAAGTTGGAGAAATCTTGGATGTAGAAGTTTAGCCTTGGGGAAAAAGAAAAGTCAACCTAATGAAGGAAGAGTATTCACATTTTTTAAAAAAAATTATCTTTAGTAATTAAATTAATAAAGTGGATTTTTAATTTTTTTCTTCCATATAACACATTTTTAGAGACAATCAAATACAAATTGCTCTCAGGATCATGCTAATCTGCTCTCCAGTAATTCCAGAAACGAATTCCTGATGAGAGGTTGGGGTTGGTGGGTAAAGAGATGCAGTCTTATTTGTGTTTTTAAGATACACATAGGAAAAACACTTTTGAATGGAGGCTTAAGAAGGGTTCCCTTAGAATAGAACACATGCTGAAGTTCTTTGTCTCCTACCCTCAAGGTAGGAGGATGGAATTTGAATACAGCCTCATAAACTAAGGAAGAATATCAGATGCATAGATATTGAAGTTGTGTGTCCTACTTAACACTTGCCGTTTTCTTGAACCTTAAAGATTTTGCAGTTGCTCAATTTCCAGGAGTCTATTTGAAATAAATATACTATTTTCTACTGTCTGTTACAAAGGAAAAAGTTCACAAAGCTAAGAGTTAGGAAGATTTCTGGAATCCGGGTCTCATCATCTCATTTGTTTGCCTCATTTCCTGTTTCTTTACTGCAGAACCTCACTATAGACACCACCCCTCCCCAATGTGGCTCAGAGAAGAAAAGAAGGAGAGAATTATGGTCTGTCTTATACTCTTTGGTGGCCACTGATTAGATACATGTGTGATCCATTCCCGATCAAAGAAACAAGTGAGGAAATCTGTTAATGCAACTTCACAAACGAACATGCCAAGAGTAGGGACACACTTTTTTAAAGTAGAGATAGGCAGCTGTCTATGGCTTGTGTCCTCCAAAGGGGCATTGTGACCAGTCTTGGAGCGCAGGGTTGTGCTGTTGGGAGATATTTGAGCCTTTAGAGGAGGGGCTTAGTGAAGGTCCTTAGACCATTGGAAGTATCCTCAGAGGACTGTGGGGTTCTAGTGACTTCCTCTCTCTGACTTCCTGTTGGGCAGTGTAAAGGTTTCCACAGATGTGCTCCATCATGATTGCTGCCAAGCACCGCCTTCACCAGAGGACAAAGTGTTGCTCTCCCCTTCCTGAATTTGGATGTTGAGTCTCCAAAATTGTGAGTTAAATAAGTCCTTTCTTTGTAAATTAGTCGGAACAGGTATTTCATTGGCTTAATAGAAAACTTAAATAATATATGGCCATATGCCAATTTTACATCAAGTTGTTGAAAATGTCTTTCAGTCATTAATGACTGACAAGGTGCCAAAATGGTGAGGAGAACAGGAAGAACAGTATTAAGGCTGTGGATTCACAATAATATTGCTGATTTGCTAATCCAGTTCTAAAATCAGTCTATAGCTGGGCGTCAATTTTCCTGGGTCTCTTAGCTTCCTGTAACTCTTGCATTCTATAGAAACACACGCATTTCCAAACTCCACTGACTGAAAGGCCCTGGAAATAAAGACACTTCTGAAGTAAAAATACAATGAATGCCAAGATTTTGATTTCTAAATGCCAGCCTCACTACAAAGAAATAAGAAAAATAGAAAAATAACTGATTCTAGGCCTAACACAAGGAGAGTACAAAAGGAGCCTTGTATATTACACTGTACCTTATGTTAATCCAATGTTCACTGAATTTGGATACAAGTCAAAAGTACGTATAAGAGCTAGTTTGAGTAGGATTTTGACATCAGTATTAATAGTAATAACAATGGACTGTAACCTTATTGAATGAAGTAGTTGCCTATAATTTTATACTAATGTAATAAATGAATGAACTGAGTCATGATTTCCATTATAGATAAATTGCATCTATTATATTATGGACAGATAAATAAATGTTGCTAGATAAGTATAAAAATAAAATTCTTTCTTGCAATAGAATGCTAGGGAATTTTGAAGGAATAATGGACATGACAAAATTGGCATTTGGTAGCCTAGAGAAAATGGTTAATGAAGGCAGGTGCTGTTGATGGATACAAAGCCATTTGATGGTGAATCAATGTGGGATAGGTTCATGGTATAATTGCAAAATACTTTCCTGTAATATATTAATCAGTTAAAATGATTAAGTGGCCATGCCACGTTAGGGGAACTTTTACCAGCCATCCTCATCCTGGGACAAGGCATGGAAAAATGAAGAATGAAGCAAGAGTGAAGGTCATCATCTAGAAGATAAGGGCTGTTCTCGAAATTTGTCAGACATGAAAGACAGAAATCACTGAGGAACTGATTCAACATGAAGAATCCAGAAAGACCTGACGATTAAATTCCAAACAGTATCCTGAGTAGAATCAAAACAACCAGGAAAATGTCATTACTAGAGCTGATGATAACTTTGGAGTGGAAGCCTAAGTGTGCAGGGTCACATTGTGAAGGATTTGGTCTCCTACTCTGGAAGGTTATGGTATAGTTGTCCAGAAAATTGTGTTTGTCTGGTAAAAGTAAGTATTGTACTTTCTGAGTTGAGAAGAGGCTGTCTATAAGTTACTACTGCAGAAGTCAGAAAGTGGCAAAAGACAATTGTTACATATTCAAAGAGAGAATGACAGATTGAGAACTAGAGCCAACATGGAAAATTCTTAATAAGTGGATAATCTAGATAGGATGAATATAAATGACCGTCTTAATTAAAAGACCTTTACAATTAAAAATATGTATACTTTGATACTAATGATACTAATGATAACATGATCACTGGACAGAATACAATCATTTCTGTTAAATTTAAGTTGGATATTCAGTGCATTATTTCTAACTTTAAGAAATGCTGACATTTCAGTGGTTTGCTTCACTGTTTTAGGGCAGAGTTTAGTAAAAAACAATTCAAACAATGACTCTGCTTCAAATATCCAGTCTCTAGTGAACTTTACATAACCATGTTGAGGCCTATGGGTCTTTTTCTAATGTCATTCATTAGTGCAATGTTTTCATTTATTTTTAGATATTCCAGTAGCTTTGTGAAAAGAAGTGAGGAAATCCAAAGAGGGATAATGATCTTCAACTAAATACTAAATACATGCACTGAAATCTTTGTATGCCAAATGTACATTATTTCCTAATTTCTGGATCTTGAGCATAGGTAGGAGATTTTTCACATTACTAGAATTATGAGTAGAGATTTTTAAAAATTCTATTCCAAATACCTTTGCAAGCATGGTCTCCTTTGTCAGAGCTGAAACCATTCTGATAGTGTGCTGCTTTCTCAAACCATAAATACTGTGTTCTTTTTATCCAACTCACAGTTTCTTAAACTTCAAAGGTCAGCAGCATTCTGAATAAAAGAAAAAAGACCAACCGCCCTTATAAATTGTGGCAGAAACCCTCAGTGGAAACATTATTTTAAAAGTGTTTAAATCAAAACAATAAAAGAGGTGGTATCCACAGTACATTTAAACATCCTTTCCCAGCTCTGCTTTTTAAAATAATAAACCAGTTTTTATGTTATGCAGGCCAGAAATACTTCCAAGTACTTGGTTCTTCTGAGAGAGCTAAGGCTTCCTTTACTTTTACAAAGTAAAAATTATTAAAATCTCTAAGAATATTTGGAGTTCAACAAAGATTTATGCTTTGTTTTCTTTTGTGGAGCTTCAGTTATGTTTTGTAACTAAAATTTAACAAAAGGCTGAAAATAGGGCTGGAGGGTTAGCTCAGTGGTTCTGGCGCCTGCCTCACAAGCGCAAGGTCCTGAGTTCAATCCCCGGTAACCACATATAATGCTGGGCGTGGAGACACGCCCACCAACAATCAACACCGCATAGGCTGAAAATAGGTATTTTGGTTTCACTCCTCATGAATGACATGGACATGTATTACTTCTGCATGTATATTAGTTTCTTGGAATGTCCAAATGTATGAAAATAGAATTTAATTTAGAATATTTTTGTTAAATGGCTAAGGCATCTTGAGCACAATCTTATCACATACAAGAAACATCAAACAAATGAAATACAGCCCAGCTACAGTAAATGCCCTCTGACATTAAATAAAAATAATCCAATAGAGAAGTGCAGTCATCTATTCACAAATGAGAGGTAGAAAAACTATGGAGAAAGTCATTTCTACCTCCATTTAAGGGCATAATAGGCACAGCTTCTGGAGAAGCCATGGAAAAGCAAAGTATTAAATTTGCCAAACCAGATTAACAAAAATCCAAAGATCCAAAATCATGGGGGAGCCAAGTATGGTGGCTCACTCCTGTCATCTCAGCACTCGGGAGGACTGCTGACTTCAAGGCTTGCCTGGCTACATAGTGAGCTCAGAGCCAGCCTGAACAACAAATCGAGACCCTGTCTCAAAAAAAAAAAAAATCATGAGAGAAATCATACAAATACACTCCTTACTGTGTTAGCACAGTGTGTGTGGAGATGGCTGATAAAGTTGCCATAAGTACTTGCATTTTATCACTTAAATAATGGAGAGGACTGATGGAAAATATTAAATGAAGATTCTCAGGGTCACAAAAAAAATAAGTAAAACCATAGTAATTTTCAGTATATAAGATAAGCTGTCTTGACACAACAGGAAACTTAGCGTATGCTTAATCCTTTGATATCTCACCTATGAAACTGCATGTAAGTTAGAATTCTTCTCACTCTTGCTCTCTATAGGTTAGTTCCCATTCTGTTGTGGGTCATTCATTGGACAGACAGAAGGACTGTGATGGAAAGACACAGTGTCCTCTGATATTCAGAGGTTTGGAATGCTACCATTTAGTTACAAATGTCATTGTCACTATATGCCTCAATGTGGGCAAAATATCCTCTTTTGCCATTTTACATTCCCCTCTAAAGTAATGTATGGAGTATGGAAGTATATGCACATATACATGATTATTGTGTTTATATTTACTTTTTACTAGTTTTTTTTTTTTTTCTTTTTGAGACAGGGTCTCGCTTTGTAGTTCAGGCTGGCCCTGAGCTCACTATGGTGCCCAGACAAGCCGCCGCGAACTCAGCAATCCTCCTGTCTCTGCCTCCTGAGTGCTGGGATTATAGGCGTGAGCCACCACGTCCGGCCTTGTGGTATGCGGCGTTGATTGTTGGTGGGCGTGTCTCCACGCCCAGCATTATATGTGGTTACCGGGGATCGAACTCAGGACCTTGCACTTGCGAGGCAGCCGCCGGAACCACTGAGCTAACCCTCTGACCCCTACTAGTCGGTTTTATGCAATAGTCAGATTGACCTTTATAAACTCAAGCTGTATAATGTTATTCTATTTAAAATCACCAGCAATTTCCTACTGCACTTAGAACAAAATCTCACTGGGCAGCTGGCACATACCTATAATCCCGGGGCTCAGGAGGTTGAGCAGGGGCGTTCTCAGGAGTTCAGGTTACCTGGGCTCCACCACAAGTCCAGCCAGGCTGAAATACATAGCAAGACCCTGTTTTAAAACAACGAACAAAAGCAAAGAAAGTATATGCTTACTTCTCCAACTCATCCCCAACCCTTGGCTACTGAGTAATTTCTGCCGTTTGCTTTTTGTCAGTTTCTACACTAACCTGGGATTTTCCAGGACATAGAGACTTTGAACATACTCTTCTGAAACAAACAAACAAAAAAACCTTTCTACCAACAGAATGGCCCTCTTAATATATTTCATGTTATAAATGAGATGCCGGTCAACTCAGGAAAACATATCATTTGGTTCAACCTAATATTACACTATACTGCTCTCTCTGGTCACAGAAACACAAACTGCTGAAACTAAGGTGGGAATAGTTGGCATAGTGGGAAACCCATAGGCTTTGATCTCAAATCTTTAGTGCAAATTTCAGTTTTACAACAAAGAAATTGTGAATGCTGGGGTTAATTCCTTAAAAATCTCTTAGCCTAATTCCATTTTGCTTTAACATTTCATTCACTCCATTCATTCACTCATTCATGCAAGCACTGTTCTAGTGCCTCTGTAGGAAAGACTGTTGCGCTGATGATGTTATGTGATACAAAACACATATCTCAATGACAGGGAAGGGTGAGTTGTATGAGTAAGGTGTAACCTTTTTCAATAGTTGACCAACACAGATCTTTCTTTAAAAGTAACATGTGAGTAAAATGAAAAGTAATTTGAAGTAGTTACAAAGAAAACATCAGCAATGTTGTTCAAGAACAATACTGCATGTCAAGGACTAAAATACACGCATGGCAAGAACCAGCCTTCTATGTCGGTGCTGTTCTGGAGGTACGTGAGGCATCTGCTGTGCAGCACCCCACATGAAGCCTACTCAGCACCTGGCAGATCTGTTTTCTTCTCTGTAGTTCCGTTCACCTATCCTACTCCCCAAGATCAAGATGATATTAGAACTGAATAAAACTGCACTGCAGTTGACCTAGTATTGTTACTCCCCCAATCTTGTCTCCTCTTGTATTCTGTGCATATAAATGTAGGAAGTTGGGTCCCACTGAAATATAATATGTTCACACAAAAAGTTTTTCCTTGCCAAGTTCACATTATGTTAGGTATTAGTAACAATAAGTATTCCCAGCAACGTCAAATGAAATGTATATCAAAACAAATGAATTCATTGTAATCTTAATTGTGTGATTTATCGTTTGTTAGCTCTAGAGCCTTTGTTTAACCCACCTCAATGTTTTGTGTTTTGTTTTTTTCATTTGTAACATGGGAATAGAACTTTTTGAACTACTGGGGAATAAACCCAGGGACACTCTACAACTGAGCTATATACCAATCTTTTTTTTATTTTTTAATTTTGGGACAGGGTCTAGCTAAGTACTTAATCTCTACTCCAACTTGCAGTCCTCCTGCCTCGGCCTCCCAAGCAGCTAGAATATGAAGTATATGCCACAGTGCTCATCTGAGAGTAGAATTTTAACCACAAGTGTCCTAGTCATGGTGTTAAGCATGTTGCATGTGCTGCCAAGGGTATTCTTCATGCCTATTCTCTGAATCATTTGTGCTGTTTTTATGCCTATTTGACAGATGAGAAAACTAACATACAGAAACTTAGTCACTCCCTAAGTCATATCATTGATAAGTGTCAGAAGCAATTCTTGCAACCTCTCCATTACTTTGAATGGAAAGCAAGTCCATTGTTGATATTTTGCAGTGTTTATCACCAAAACACAGCTGTTCTGTTGTTGGACCTCTTAAAATATACGCTCATTTATTATTCACTGTATATGAGCCCAATGCATTGTATGTAACATATTTAACGTGAGCAAAACTTTAGGAATGTTATAGACATTATTTTCTTTAATAGGCTTATTAATGAAATGGAATAAATGTTATTAATGGCTCTACTTAACAGCTAGGGAAAATGAGACAGAGAGAGGATAAGTAACATGTGCCAGATCCAGGTCTTTAAACTAGAGAACACAAGTATGTTGCTTTTGACCTTCATGTTATGATGCTCTGAACATATTTGGTAACAGCCCATAAATCAGGGTCAAGTTTTTTGGAATTTGCATAAGCAAATCCTGGATGTTGGATCTGTTCAGTAAAGAAGGATCTCACTCTAGGTCTGCCACGGCCTCTGCGGATGCCCTCCTGGCTCTCTACTAATTCTCTCTTTGAGTGAGGAGATGTTAGGGTTTCTTTTTTCTGCTTCAAGCAGAATCTTGTCTATATTTATTAGTTTCTCCAATTTACTGGTTTGCTGCATAGTCAAAACTGCTGTATGACTGAAATTTTGAATGATGTTAGCTGGTATTTTGCAAGAATATAAATACAGCTCTCAACTTCTAAAATAATTTCATTAGCATTTAGGAAATTTGAGTGGCATTAAGGTGCAGAAAGTGAATGTGCTTTGTCTTAAAGCTTTCTTGCTTTAAAAGTTCAACCTATTGGAGTGGTTTTAGAACACAATCCCTCAGTAAACTGTGTGTGTTACTCTTTTACTCTGACTCTACATGAGTGGGAAAGCTTTCAACTTTATTTTGACCAAATAATATAGGACTACTGTTTTTTAAAGCCACAGAAAATAAATACATATTACAAATACATAGAACAAAAGATTTATTTTAGAAACATCTAAATTCTGAACTTATTCCTCAGTCTTCCTATAACTTCCATGTGTTTGATAGAAATTGAGCTGGTATCACAGATTGATGAATTAAGAAAAAAAGTATTGTTGACATTCAATTCGATATCAATCTGTCTATACCAAAACAAGAATGTAGAAAAGGTGAATGCTTTTCTTCCATGTTGTTCCTCTCTTCATTTATTTCATGGGAACTTGTAGAATATGCTTTCTCACAAGAAAAAAAGATGAAGTAGGGATCTTTTTTTCCAACAGCTTGAGAAAACACTTTGAACCACAGAGGACTTTATCAGATGGTGATAATTGCTGGCTTTTCAGAAAGATCAGGAAAAGGCTTTTATTCTTGATAGTGATATGTAACATTCATAGAACCAGGGTACTTTATAATTTCAACACTTCCATTTCTTTATTGAAGACCATATGAGCTTTTTAATCCACCTTCACCACCCCACCTTCAAATATGGTTGGTGCCCATTCTGGTATGAGGATAAGTACTCTGTGTAGATATTGAAGTGGTAGCTTCCTATGGAGGTGTAAAGCCAATCCCTTCACAGGCAGGTTAGGTAAAAGGCTGAAGGACTTGAGCCTGGTCTGCTGACATACTGTCCATGCTTCTTACCTTGATTAGAGTGTGGAGACTTTTTCCTGAAGATAACATTGAGGTTATGACTGAATTTTTCAAAACTCAAAGGCGTGATGGGTCACAGACATTTCTCCACTGAGTGCTTATTCCATAACAAGTCATCTTTAACAACTGTTTCAGGAAACTAAAAAGTGTAAATATTTTATACTACTTTTCTTTCTCACATTATCCTCAGGCCCCTCCTATCTGGCTTTAAGACACAAAGACATTAAATAATCTGCTGAGTAATTATCTGGTTTTTTTTTGTTTTGTTTTGTTTTGTTTTGAGACAGGGTCTTGCCTTGTAGTTCAGACTGGCCCTGAGCTCACTATGTAGGCCAGACAAGCCTCGAACTCAGCAATCCTCCTGTCTCTGCCTCCTGAGGGCTGGGATTATAGGCGTGAGCCACCACACCTGGCACTGCGGTATGTGGTATTGATTGCTGGTGGGCATGAGTCACCACGCCCAGCATTGTATGTGGTTATCGGGGATTGAACTCAGGACCTTGCACTTGCGAGGCAGGAGCTGGAACCACTGAGCTAAATCTCTGGCCCTATTTATCT
The DNA here is from genome assembly GCA_004025085.1 of Thryonomys swinderianus. Classification (NCBI taxonomy): domain Eukaryota; kingdom Metazoa; phylum Chordata; class Mammalia; order Rodentia; family Thryonomyidae; genus Thryonomys; species Thryonomys swinderianus. Next base: position 10,480 of record PVIC010036970.1, read on the forward strand.
GTTTTTAATGTGTTGTTTTGTCCCATGTTTAAGTCATGACTGTCAAAATGATAAGTATAACATGCATTTAACCTAAATATGAAAAATGTATGACAAAAATATAATGATAATCTTACTGCTCAAGATACCTTCAATTTATACGTTCTTCCAGTATGTTTAACATTTTGCTGTAAATAGGAAGCATGTGTCAATTTGGTTCCAAGATTAGTCCAGTAAACCATAAACTGGATAGATATGTAGCAGTAAAGCAACAGATTTTATTAATTAATAAATTTGTTATTTTTTTGGATTTTAGTCTTGCTATGTTAGAACTACAGTGTTTCAAAATTCTAGTTACTTTCATTTATATTACAGACTTACAAGTTTTCTTCAAACACATAGATTTATTTGATTAGAAAATCCTTCCAGTTAATTTTTGTTTCAGATAACATTCTCAATCCAGCTTAATAGATCAATTCTAACTGCTTCCCATGGACACACAAATTATTAAATATAAAACACAGTCTTTTCAGCTGGGCATGGTGCTTCCAGCTGTAATTCCAGCATTCTGGGTGACTGAGGTAGGAGGGTTTCAGGTTAAACCCAACACTGGCAATTTAGCCAGTTAGTGAGATTTTGGAGCAACAATTTAAAACAATAGGCTGAAGAAATAGTTTGGACCCCACCACTCACTCTGCCTGCTCTAGTGGAGGAGCTCAGAAAAGTCCTGGAGTCCATTAACATGTCGAGTGTGTGAAGTATTTACTCATCAGAAAGGAAATGCATACAAAGCAAGTATCAATTGTAATAAACAATTGGAGTGTTACTCTGAAATGCACATGTCTAGGTGAAATAAATGCTCTTGGACTTTCACAGACATGGTTGAAGGGACAAGATAAGAAATTGAGCCAAATAGAAGTAATACACTTTTTAATTTATGGTCTAAATTTTACTGAGAAAAGTTTTCCAGTTTATTTATTATTATTTTTTGACTCAGAAAACAAGGATACTAGTTCTGGTGAAAATAAATAGCTCTCACAATCTCTAACTCAAATCCACTCCCTTCAGTATTATTATGGCTTGCTATTTCTGCTACAGTTAACTTATTTTTAAAAATATGAAAAATATAAAATCATAAGTTTAAGTAAAGGAAAACTGCAAAAGATTAATTTTAGTGGTTTTCTTCCTGAAACAAATTTTAAAATCTCACTTTACATTAAAATGTTCTATGTCACATCACCTTGTAACTTCTTTATGTTTGATCTAATACTGCATTACTGATCAAGACACTATTTCAAAATGAGTTTTGTTGAAAATTCTGACATAAAAATTATGTCTATAAGTAAACAGAATCAATAAATGACACTAGGATTATTCACTACATTCACGTGGTCTTATAACCTTAAACATGTCGTTTCCTCTCAAGTTTCAGTTTCTTGATCAGAAAAAGATATCAAACTAGATATCATCTTAAAATGTTTGCTTTTATGTCAGATTACTCTATTTTCTTAAAGCAAATCATTTTGATTTCAAAAGAAAATATGTCACAATTTTCAATTCTTACTGAATTCTGATTTTAAATCAGAATTCATTCCTCGCACAGCAAATCGGTTACACACTGATAACACTACCAGTCTCCTGCCTTTGGTTGTTCCCATCATAGATATTGGAACTGACCACATAGTGTATGCATTTTGTAGAATGACTGGAAAGAACAACATTGTGAAGCTCACTGAGGACAACTGGTGGGTACAGTCATGCACAGCCTGGCTTTTCAGGCTGTTGTGCACCACAAATTGTAAATTGCTTCAAAATAATTACTATATGTCTTGTGGATAATGCACAGTCTATCATGTTTTACAGTGAGCTTTCATTAAATGCATACATTTAATCATACACATTACAGAAAGAATAAGTGAACAATAAATGAAGTGCATAATCTTTTATTTGGCAATTGATTCCAATTTAGATTTAAAGTACAGAAGAAATTCATGTATGAGGTTTGATTGCTGAAATAGATAATATCTCCCTTGAAAACAAAGTTGAAGAATCTGTGTCTTCTGCCACTAAATGCAAGCAGATAAACACAGGTGGGATTGAGACAGCTATGAAAAAAAAAGAAAAAAAAACATGAAATCTGTGACAGCATTGCTTGCATTTGTCTCAGGATGCAACTCTTTTTGTTTTTGTCTTCTCCTTGTTTCAAGTATTTTCAGTAAAAGACTGAACTGAGTCAAGCCCCATCATAATTGCTTTTGTGCTCTTTTAAAGTGAAAAGTTTTCTCTTTTGATACTGAGAAATATTTTGAAAGCAAAAAAAAAATCCTTTAAGCTAAAATATATTTTTGCAAAAAATTTTTGAAAGAACTTGGGGGCTGATGGCTAAGTCTATGATGAATTATTCAGTTTAAAATTAACACAGACAATTCCCCTGCTAGGGATATACATGAAAGAATTAAAAGATTTATATCACAGAAACATATGTGAACCCATGTTTATAGCAGCTCAGTCTGTGATAACTAAATCTTGGAAACAACCCAAATGACCATCAACTCTAGACTAGATAAAGAAGATGCAGGGTTGTTTTTTTTTTTTTTTTTTTTTTTTTTTTTTTTTTTTTTTTTTGCTTTTTTGAGACAGGGTCTCGCATTGTAGTTCAGGCTGACCCTGAGCTCACTATGGTGCCCAGGCAAGCCGCCACAAACTCAGAGTTTTTAAAAAATAAAATGGAGTCTTACTCTGCCATAAAGAGTAATAATTTTGAGTCATTCAAACTCAAATGGATGTACCTTGAGGACATACTCATAAGTGAAAAAATAGGTCACAGATATGTAAATACTGTATCTTTCCTCTGGTATGAGAAACTGAACATGTAAATAAATCCTAGAATGTATGATAGAAACCATAAAATAGAAAATATCCTAAGGGAATTGAGGAGTAGGGGTAAATAATGAGGGTAAAGAAAAAATTGTGGTAAAAAGGGGGAAACAAATTCATGTATATAGGGGGTTGTATGGTGGATAGGGGAATGGGAAAAAATGAGAATTAAGTTGTGTCATATACTGGTACAAATTCTCAATGTTGAGTGTGATCATGATATATATATATATATATATATATATATATATATATATATATATAAAATGTATCTATATCACAATTAAAAAATTAACACAGTCAACTAAATTTCAAACTAATTGTCAAAATCTAGAATTTGAACATTACCAGTACTTAGACAATTTTCTTAGCTGTTCCTTCTAATGTGTCCCTGATCAAATTAATCTAAGCTACATAGATGTACAGTTATCTATTGATAAACATGATTTGCCTTGATAGTATTCTTTCAAAGTCTACTCTGGTCACATGACATGTAAGACAATGCACTAAATGCTGGTGTTAGGAAGAAAGTCTCTGCCTTTCTTATGGAGCTTTCATTCTAATGGAAGTAGTCACATAAGTGACATAAAAATAATAGTGCTGAAAGGCATAAGGCACTAACGACAAAAATAAAGTGACAGGCAGTGCAGATGCAGAGGTAACAGTCTAAGCAGAGTGACTGTCTCCTACTGCATGGAGGAGAGGACATCTCACCATCATCTTAGAGTGAGGGAGATGTTTACCCGCTAGAATGAAGAAGCAGAAGGATCAAGATAGAAGCAGTTTGGACTCACGGTACTCTCATCTCAAAGGAAGCCAAGCTCGACTGTGAGGAACAACTGACTTAGGTTATTCACAAATCAAAGAAAAAAGTATTTCTTTTAAGAGTCTCACACATTACACTGGTTAAATAAAGAAATAAATTATATTGATTTTTTTGTACATCTGTTGATTTTATTGTGAGGATAAATGCCGTGCTCTCTTCATATTGAAATACTACAAATCAGAGAATGGTTGCTTTCTGTTTAAACTCATCAGTTAAGAAGCAAACCTGCTGCTGGGCATGTTGGTTCATGCCTGTAATCCCAGCATTCAGGAGGCAGAGGCAGGAGGATTGCTGAGTTCGAGGCTTGCCTGGGCTACAGAGTGAGCTCAGGGCAGCCTGAATTACAAAGCAAGACCCTGTCTCAAAAAAAACAAAACAAAACAAAACAAAACAAAGCAAAGCAAAACAAAACAAAACAAAACAAAAAACCTAAAAAAAAAAAAAAAAGCAAACCTAGGATTAAGCTCGTAGAACCTAGGGTTGAGTCAAAGGCTCAAATTAGGTGAAAGACCAAGCAAGTTTTTATATCAGGCCTCCAAATTCCTGTCCTTCTATCTGTACTGTACAGGACAATGTGTCTCTGCATTGATATACATTGAAATCAGTCCCAGGCCTCATATGTGGTCCGTATTTTTTCTTGGTGTGCTGTCCCAAAGATAGTATCCATCTTTAAAAAGTAAAGCAGACCATTTTAATACTACCTATATCAGAGAAGCAAGCTAGTAATCTGTTTGCGTTGCCAGGATCATTTAGCCAGGTCATTGCTGCAGCAGTTTTCTTGGGCCCTGTAGAACAGGAAGAGGCCCTGTCCTTGTCCACCATCCACCTCCTGTCTTCACGCTGCCCCCTGAACAGCGAGCCGTTTCTGTCTACTCCTGGTGAGCAAGAACAGAACACCAGAGAAGCCTCTCTATTGAAACTAGTGATGCGGACTCTCAGGAGTAGCCCCTTCATGGGAGCTCTGAACCTTCCCCAGCCCTCTCCACCTCTGATTCCTCACGTAGCTGTCTAAACCTACTTCCTGAAGAGTCATTTATAGTGAAATGACGAAGCAGTACTTCAAATAGTATCACTTCTGGGGGTTTATATTTTAACAGACGGTCAGAACTTCCAGATGGGAACTAAAATTCACTGGCTACTAGGGAACAGAGTGGGAAGAGTTTAGAGCAGCATAGAGAGTCCTTTCCAGACGGTTGTGAGGCTGGTGTCTTCCTACGTATCTGTTACTTTTTTTTTTCATGCCTGAAAGCAGCGAGGTCTCTTGATAAAAGAAACACAACCTCCGTTTTTCAATTCTATGGTGTTTCTCACATTTTATATCACAGATACTTAAACATGGGAACTGAAGAAGCCAGAATCTCCTAGGAAAAACTGTGGATTTATATTTCGGGCTATCAGCTAATGTGGTATCACAGAGACATTTAAAATTAGATTTTAAATGAACTTACATTAACAAGAGAAAAAGATAGGATATAAAGATAAATAAAAATAAATGATAAAATTTTGATATGTGATACATCTTTTTACATACATGCCCGCATGTATCTTCATACAGACATGTGTGATCAAGCATAAACATACACAGAAACATATGCACATAAAGGAATTAAACCGAAATGTTATGTCAGGCAGTAGAAGCACAAGCAGCTGTTTAGTAGTCATGCTCTGAATTACCCTGTGTACTCCAGATTTGTATAGTTTACAATTTTATTTTTAAGTGATATTTTGAAATATGTCCCATCATCCTTGTTATTTTGCTTTGCCCTCAACAGAGAAAAAATGTATAGGTAAAAGAGGAGTTTTTCTTAAATGCATAAATCTCTCAAAGTGGGGAAAGATTCTTACAATCAAATTATTTTTTCATGCCTTTGTGGCACCAACTGCCCACAGGTGCAAAAAGCAGAGGTCAAGAAGCACACGTGAGCTGCGGTGCACGACTCGGCCCCTGGGGATGACTCTGAGGACACCAGGCTGCAGACCATGCCACGCAGATGTCCTGTTTTCTCAAACTGTTCACAACATTTAAATGCATTTGGCAGTCCCAGCGCACAGTCTCTTTCCGAAGGAGGTTTTCTGCTGAAGGTTATGCCGGGCTTTCCACTAACACATACATCCCTCGGCTGTTTGTTAAGCCTCCTGTACAATGAAATCAAAGCCATCGCCAATTGATACGGTTCACTGGAAAACGAAAACCGGCTTGCTACCCCAAGAGAAATGGGTTAAGTAATGCAGGAGATTTGCACTTCCTCTCAACACACAGCATCTCTCTCGAAAAGGGAAATTTTGACTGAGGCCCCTCTCGCTCTTCATCTTACCCGCCAACTCTCTCTCCTTCTGAAAACACAAATCCCCATTCTGCTTTGGAAAGATGCATAATGCCTCTGAAGGGCCCAGAATATGTTTGCAATAACTTTTGTTTCACCCTGTGGTGCCAGGGCTGTATGCACAGAGCACCGGACGAGCATGGCTCAGGACTGTGTTTTGTCCCTTTGGGATTTTCCCCAGCCTAAGCGCGCCCACCTCCAGAGCAGTCCCACAGCAACCTGCCCCAGAAAGAGGCGGGTCTTCAACGCCTCCAAGTGCCAGGGCCTTGCACGATGTCCGAGATGTCAAAAATATAATACAGCTGATAGCTGATGGAGGAAAAAGATCTTTTGCTTTTAGATAGGGAAATCATGTCAGTATTAATAGGAGCATCCTGGTGTGGAACTTAGAGTCTATCTTAGCCATTCTCCAAATATCCTTTTTAAAAATTATTTACATTTTTGTTACAAGCTGGCTGTACTCAACTCAAGCAATCTCTACTAGTACATTATCCATCAGAATTGGATTTAATTTCTCATGGTTTTAATAAGGTGCTTTTACATAAGCTTTGCATATATCTTTGAAAAAATTAATCATGAAAATAGATGCTATTTTTGAAATTATTATTAAAAACTAACAATCATCCTTAAATAATGTGAAGGCTGGTATGTGAAAGGCCAAGTTTCTTTCAATTCTTGGAATGTTGAGGAAAATTTCATCATTGTAGGATTTATTTAAGAACGACACTTTATTGGGGAAAGCATTTTTATTCCATTTTCAAAGTTTCACTTGGACATTCTTTATCATACATATGAATTATAAACATTTAAGAGCAAACAAAAATGTCTATTTTTTTTTTGAGATGGGGTCTCGCTTTGTAGTTCTGGCTGGTCCCGAGCTAACTATGTAGCCCAGGCAAGCCTGGAACTCAGCAATCCTCCTGCCTCTGCCTCCTGAGTACTGGGATTACAGGTGTGAGCCACTACACCCAGCACTGTGGTATGTGGTATTGATTGCTGGTGGGTGTGAGTCACCACACCCAGCATTGTATATGGTTACCGGGATTGAACTCAGGACCTTGCATTTGCGAGGCAGGCACCAGAACCACTGAGCTAAATCTCTGGCCCTCATAAATGTCTATTTTGGGGCCTTCCTGAAAGTGCATATTAGTGACAAACTTGTTAGCATGCATTATTAATTAGCTTTTGATAAGTGATCAGCATTTTTCTGCTACATGTGCTTTTTCATCTTATTTGCCTCATGCCACTTCCACATTTTCCACTGTAAGGGTTTTGTTTTATTTTGTTGTTATAGAAACAGGGAAAGAATGCTTATGGAACTTCTACCCCAAATACCATGATGAAAAATCTTACTCTTGACAAATACCTCTCCCTTTCATGTATAGAAGGGTCAGAAGCACTCATTAGAAGAGAGCAGGACTAAAGCTTGACCAAAAATAAACAAAACACATGAGGCAATTATTGTATCTGTTTCTCCTATAATGGAACGTACATTTTGTTTGCACCAGAACTTTCTAGCTTCCCGAACTCAAGGCCTTATCTCTGTACCAGTGCCAGTTGTTTGCAGATGGTGCCTGGTAAAAGTAAATCCATTTGAGCATTTTGTATGATTTATTTTGTATACAATTAGAACCACATTTTTTGTGCTCTACTTTCTCCAACAATCCCTGTACCTAGTGGTAGACTCTGAGGCTTCACTGTGCCTCAGAGGCCCCTGGGCTCCGAGATGGTCATGCTGTTCACTTCCATCTCATCTAGGATCTTATCACTACCACTGTGTCTGCTTGCTCTGAGTCTGCAGTTTGTGTCCCTCTCTTTCTCCAGA